>PISX010016338.1:0-46591 GCA_004024625.1 Mellivora capensis
AACCATAAGTGACTCTTAATCTCACAAAACAAACTGAGGGTTGCTGGGGGGAGGGGGTCGGGAAAGGTGGGTGGGGTAATGGACATTGGGGAGGGTATGTGCTATGGTTAGTGCTGTGAAGTGTGTAAACCTGGCGATTCACAGACATGTACCCCTGGGGATAAAAATATGTTTATATAAAAAATAAAAATTAAAAAAAGAAAAAATAATAAAGGAAACTAGTGATAGGAATAGTGTATTTGTGTAGATTATCCAGATCTCTAAGTTGAGGTTTGCATCTCAGTTCTAGAACAAGTTCAAAACTGAAGTAGTTATCAAAGACCTGAATCTAGCCTTTCAGAAGTAATGGCCACACAGCAGGGGATAGATATTAAAGCTGTATATTAGTGTTGATTTATAAACAAATGATTCTATCTACCACCAGTGTAGTCTTCATAGCTAGTGCACGAAGCACCAAAACAGTTCCAGGTTGGACTCACATTAACCCACATGGAGCTGTGCTAGGTTTTTCTCATATTTAACATTAGATTCTGGGAAAAATTTGGAAAAGTTCATGCCTGGAAAATAATTGAAACAAATAGGCTAGATACCTGCATAAAAACAACAACAAAAATTTGTTAATCTATTGTCATGGGAGATGTGAGGGATCTCTTTATAGCCTAGAATAACTTGTAGAGCTTTCTTTTAAATATCTAATACTTACTACTCTGATGGCCACTCAGTCAATGATTTTCTTTCTGTGAATTTGACATATACAATTCCCCTATTACGAGATTCAAGGAGAAGAAAAGAAAAAGCAAAAGAGATGAGATGGAGTGACCAGTGAGGTAAGAGGGGAAGCAGAAGTGTTGTATATTAATGGCCAAGCAAAGAATGTCCATCAAGAATGAGAGGATGATCAAATGTTATCAAATCCCGATGATAAATTAATATAGATCTAGCAATTATTCACTGGATTTAGCGACCTGGAAATCATTGGATGTATTATTGATAAGAGCATTTCTGTGGGGTTAAAGCATGAACACTTGGTAAAAGCAAGTTTAAGAAAAAAATACTAAAATGTAATTAGAAGTAGTGAGGATAGATAATTCAAGCTACAAAATAATTAGAGCAGTACCTGTCAGGAAATTGGAGTCAAAGGTATTCATTTGTTCATTTGTTTTTATGGAAGAAATAAAATACTATTTTCATGCTGTTAGAAACAGGAGATAGTATATGGCCAGAAGGAAAAATTGCTAGAGCAAAATGGTTGACAAGTAAGAGTAGATAGGATCTGGTGCAAAGGTAAAGAGATTTGCTAAAGATGAACATATACAGTTCATTAAGGTGTGGGGCAGGACAACGGAGACCGCGGGTGTAAATGGCAGTGAGTAGGAATGTGAGAAAATCCACTTGGTTCTTTCTACCCTAAAGCAAGAACAAGAGTTTTCACTTAGTCTTTGGTCTCAATATGACCTCTATTCTCAAGGTGTAGACATTTATTTCTTTATTTATTCCTTTAGCTCTCTTAGGAGAAATCCCCATTCTGGGTTGGAAATGTGTTTGCAGCAGACATTGCTGGCTAACTACATAATACATGTTTTTCCCTCTTGCTTTACCAAGAAAACTTCAGTTGTATTTGGCAGAACTCTACCAGCCAATATCTCTTTGCCAAGAGTGATGTTATTACCCCAGTATTCAGGCCAATGAGATAGAAGTTGAAGGTACCTGAGAAAATTCCATATCTTCTGACATAGACTTCCTGCAATTTTTCCCTCTCTTATAATAATAAAAGATGAACTAAATGCCACTGCAGCAAGAGTCTTTAATCCATGAAGTGGTAAGCATGAGAACGAAGGCATACATATTAAGAAAAGAGAAAAAAGACAGAAAGAGGCTAGATCCCTAATAATATCATTGAACTATGATATCATCTGTGGATATTTAATTCAATACCTTTATTTGCATGTCATTAAATAATCCTTTTACCACTATAGGGATGGTGTGTGTGTGTGTGTGTGTGTGTGTGTGTGTGTGTGTTTTCCAGTTAGTGTCTTCAAAATTTTCCTAAACAGCTTTGGGCATTCTTCAGATTTTTTAATTCTATGAGATCTGTGTGATTTGGATATGCTTTTCCTAAGACCCTCTCTTTGATTTCTCAAATAGATCCTGAGAATAGATATGGAAAGGCAAAACTTGTGATGAAAACAACTAGAACAAAGCTGAGCTTCAAAGATATTTCATATCTTTCTTCTCAAAATGGAAGGCTGCTTATAGGAAGTCAAGTTCCATGTTCTATAAAAAGTATTCTGATTTTCCTAGTGTTAAATCTCCTTTCGTCATTGCCCCATCTTCTTTCGAAGTGTAAATGTACACACTCATGCATCTACACAGATATACAGACACTAGATTCACACTTGCTTTTTACTGAATGTGACTGACAAAATCTAGGCAACCAATATTGACATATTAGTGGGACCAAGTACAATAAGGGGAAGACCGGATGTAATAGGATTGAACTTAAAAAAAAAGTTGGCATTAAATAAAAAGGAGACATTATGTAGAGTGATCATTAAATTCAATCAAGTTACCTTTGTGTTAAAAATAGGTCTCTACAGAAAAATGAGAGAGTAAACAATGTCTGGAAATATTCTCCTCCCTTTGAGTTTGTTGTTTATATTGTAAGTATTATGTGCATAATATGTGTCTGTGTGTTGTTACAATTCTCTACCTGTCCCTCATATTTCTGCACATTTTGTAAGAGCTTTTGTCTTTTATTCTAGACTACATTTTCAAGGATGTTTGTATAGCAAACAGCCTAGGATGATAGAGACAAGTCTCCCTCTGGAGCAAGGGCAGGTTAGTTTACTACCCAGGATAATAAAGATAATATCTCCTCTGGGACCCAGGTTGGATAGTTCGCTAGCAGTCCCCTTATAAGTTGGGAGTTCCCCTGAGTTCAGAGTTCCTCAGTAAGGAGGCAAGTACTACCTGGACTATTCTGCCTGTCTCCCATGAGACTTAAGGAGTAAAAAGAACCAACGAGAACATAAAGCACATTCAGCTTGCCATGCCATAAATAATGTATTCTATATCTGATCCAGGAATCTTGTGCCAGCATCCCTGAAAGTGTGGCAATCTAACCTGTTTGCTTACAAGTAATATAAAATCTATGTCCTTCACAGTTCTTGGCATATTGATAGCATTATTCAACATCTTCACCTCCGTGGCCAAATGTTGCTTAAAAAAATACTTCCCACATTTGCCTCTTTAAACTTTTGACATTATAATGAAGAAATCTATAATGCCACACCCTGTAAATTACCTTTCCCATGAAACCACTGGTGCTATGTTCTGAATTAATTATTGCTATTCTTTCTCTCTTTAGAACCAGGCAATTAACATGTCATGTAATTAATCCTATTCTTTTAAATATTAACTTTGTATATGATGTGTTTCCATTTGATTGTGAATAACTTGTGGGGAATATTGGTATTTTGCTCATCTTGGACCTTGCCAAGTACTTTGCCCAATATAGTGTAACACATGCTTTTAAATTATCAAAGAGAATTGTATTATTAAAAGAAATTCCTTAATTTCAATACATTTATGTAGCATTTTAGAGTTTTCAAAGGTTTTTCATATATTATCTAATGTAGTTAATTTTAGTCTAATATTCCTGTGCAATAAGAATATTATATCTATGGAGAAAATGACTGTGAGGACCTAAATCTTCTGGTTTCTAGCTTCATGCATTTCCTTTGGAATTGTCATTACTGTGAAAACTACTTAGTTGTTTGTTTTATCTCAAATTTTGTATTTCTCACAAATAGTAAATAAAGTTGGCATTTTTTCCTTTTTTTTCTCCTTTTGTCTCAAGGCTTTCTTTGAGGAGAGTTTAAAACCATTATTCAATTTAAGAAATGTTACAAGAAGAAAGGTGCTAAAAAGGTCTAGATCTGTATGTTATAAGGCTTCTAAAAGAAAGAGACAATTTTTTTCTTTGTATGCAAAGGTGAAGGAAAATGTCAAAATTTTTTTAATAAAGAGTAATATTAGCACAACATTAGATTAAAAGTCAGAAATGAGAATTTTATGTGAAAACTTGTCATGTTGTAAATCATGTAAATTTTCTACTGTAATTATTATTGTTCTTTTAATCCCCACTTGATAATGCTTTTCATAATCACTACAGCATTCCTAAAGGAGAATAGAAATGAATACAATTATCAAGAAATAATAGGGTTGAGAATATATTATGCTGGCTCTTGCTCTTTTAACCATTATAGTAGACATGATGAATTAACATATTTCACTGAGATATCCCAGCAGGCATTAAATTATTTGACTGAAAAGGAATCCCTCCTCTGTTTATTGATTGTGTACACATGTATGTGTGTGAATGTGGTATGTGTATTTGTTGGGGGTGGGTGGGTGAGAGAATAGTAGGAGAAAATTTGTGTATGCAGCAAAACTTATCAACACAACTGATTATTCTGAATCCTAATAAGAAAACAAAAACAAGACATAACATTGTCTAGGGAACTTTGTTTGGTAAAACCAAATTAAGCATCAAATAAAAACTTATCAAAACAATTGTCTATGTATTACCTCTGGATTAGAAAATATCCAGGGCAATTTACAGAGTAAATTTCTGCATTTACAATGGAGATAATAAAAGAACTGAGAATGTTAAGTGTCTTGCTATGATAAAAAAAACTGAACAAAATGCTAGACTTATACTCTACATTCCAGAAATCTTTCATATTTTCATTAAAAATTTATCCAAATATGTTTGCACATGTTATAGAGATACTGTAGAAAATGAAGGTGTGGTTTTCAGGAAAAATAATTTTCCCCAAATATAGGCAGAGTATATTTAAGATCACCAAACTTTCATGAACAATCTTATCTATAGTGGATTATTTTTTTGCTACACATTTGTCTTCATAGTGACCTTTTATTGAAGTACAAACCTGAGTATAATAGCCATATGATACTGTTTTTCTAATTAATAACCTAGAAGTAAAATTTTGATAGTACATCCTCTGGTGTGGGGATGGGAAGGAGTTTTTAGACTCTGATATCTATATCCATATCCATATCCATATCTATATCTATATATTTCTATCTCTCTCTATATATATATATTTTAAGACCAGACACTGTCATATATTTGTGTTGCTGAGTTTCAATCATGTAGAAATAAGACAGTTTTGCTTTATGAGTATAAATCAGAAAATTGACACTTGAGTGACAGGATAGCACAGATTGATGACACAGGTGACCTGAGGTAATACTCTGGATCTTCCAGGTCCTTTCAGAAGATGAAGCCCTCACTCAACTCTAACGGGGCTTTAATTTAGAAGGTGCAGACATGTTCTTCACCCTTGACTCCACTTTTCCTTAAACTATATATTCAATCCATCAGAAATCCTTTTTACCTTTTCTGCCTCTAAAATATATCTGGAATCTTAACTCTCCTGATCACAATAGTTAAGTTTTGGCCAAGTTATTATCCCTCATCTTATTATCACAACAGCCTGCTAGCAGATATCTGTCTGCCTTTCCATCTAACAAAAACAAACAAAAGCAGTAATTCTTCAAGTTTTACTCCTTCTCTAGTTAAGAATCTGGTATCTCTCAAAGGAAAAGAAAACTTCCTTACAATGGCCCACAAGGTCCCCTTGTGTTCTGATTCCCTTCAACTTCTCTGATCTCATGCACTACTCATCTAGTTTCCTCAACTCTCTAGAGACACAATTATGAACTTGCTATTATTGGAATACACCACACACACTCTTACTTTAACATCTTTGACTTTCTTTTTCCCATTGCTTGGGAAGCTCTTTCTCCTTTTTCCTGTACAAGAATGTCCCTTTGTAATCTGGCAAAATTCCAACTGTTTTAACAACTGGGTGAACTGCAATACAATCTGATGCATCAGAACACAGAAGTTAGGGGTTCAGTCCTCCATAAAACCATCTTTACTTCAGATGCCAGTTATACTTCAGGGATTCCCAGGCCACTTGTATTTCTGATCAACTGACTACAAATTCAGGGCTTTCTTCAATCCCTTATAGTTTAATAATAAACTAGAATGACCCACAGAACTAAAAAAAAGCACCGTATATAGGGCAAAGTCTGGCAGGGTCCTAAATGCAGATCTTCCAAACCCTTTCCCCATAGACTCAGGGTGCTATGTCACCTTCTTGGTACATCAATATGTCCACCAACCAGGAAGCTCTTCCGAACTTCAGTGCCCTGAGGTTTGGGGGGGTAGGTAGCTTCATTATGTAGATATAATTAATAAAATCATCAATCATGTGACTAACTCAACCCTCTGTGAAGGTTGGGTGGGCCCCAAATCCCAACTCTCTAATCCTATTGTTAGTCTTTCTGGAAACCATGCTGAAGCTGTCTTGTGGTCCACCATAAATCATCTCATTTACTTACCAGACATCCTTCAGTCAGGAAATCTAGGGGTTTTAGAAGCTCTGTGCCAGAAACCTGAGACAAAGACCAAAAACTCTTTATTAGATCACATCTCATATCCTTTAAGTCATTTGTCAGATGTCACATTTTAAGTAAAGTCTCTCTGATCAATAATAATAAAGAGTCTGACTCATTTTTTTCATGAAAATGAAAAATTTCTTTTAAAACATTCACTTCCATTCCTCTTTGGCCCCCCTATCAGGACAGGCTGACAAGAAAGCCCATGTGTGCCCCTTCTCAATCCTTGCAAATCTCCAGCTTGCACAGGGGAACTTTTCCCACCCCTAACAACCTGGAAGGCCAAACCTACTTCTTCTATTTCAAACCAGCACAAGCCTTTTGTCTATTCTTTTCTCCCCTAGGAGTACTCTGCATAACTGATAAGCCTTCTCTTAAATTTTCTTGGTATATGGAGGGTCAACAGTCTCAACATTTTGAGTGAGGAATCCCTTTTGCTTCTCTCTCTTTCTATGTGTGTGTGTATGTGTGCACATGTGCACAGGAAATTACTCAGACTTGTAATACTATCTTAACTAAAACCACAGTAATTCTTAATGAACTTTTCTAGTTTTGTCATAGCATTTATCAACATCTGACATTACAAGTATCACATTCTTCATTTACTGTGCATCACTCCTTCTGGAATATAAGGTCCACAAAGCCAGGGACCTATACTTGTTTTATTAGTGATTCCACTGTCTAAAACAGTTATATAATAAAATATTATTTCCAAGTAAATCACTTAAACTTTTATATTTGTCAACTGATGCAGCATCATTTTATACTGAATTAAATTCTCAGCTGATTTAGAGGCTTAAAACAATACTATTTACATAGCTCACTGTTCTGTGGGTCAGCAGTTTGTCTGGACTCTGGTGGCCAGCTTTTCTAATCTTGGTCATGTTCACTCATGAGTCTGACCAGCTGCCGCTTAGTTATTGCTAATCTCTTCTTCCTGTATTTCTTGAAAATGAATATTTGAGTGTCCATGATTGTACCTCTCTTCTTTGTCTACTTATCAGGTACATCTTTTTTCCCTTCTACTAAATCACTACCTAAAGTAGAATAGATGCAACCTTTTTCTATTATCTTCATTGAGTAAAGTTTTCTATGCTTTTCCCCCCTTGATCATCTCTGTTTATTCAATTATAAAAGCTAAGTATCTTTTTAAAGCTGTTTTTTTTCCCGCTTGCTCTTCCCTTATTGCTTACCCTTACTCCGGGGTAGTGATAGAGATTATTGGGTTTTGTTTTGTTGTTTTGTTTTTTTGCAGTTCCCTACAGCTTCTAGGTTACTGTCTCATAGACAATAATTGAATGATGTCAATGATGGCTAGAGACCAAAAATTTAAGCTTGGCAATCTGTACCTCACCCCAGGAAAGCATAAATTTCAATTCTCCTTGGTGGTTGATGTCATTGAAAAAGGAGAAAAAAGAAGACTCCAAATAGAAGGCTATATATCAAGGAAGATCTGGAGAATAAATAAAAATATGCAATTTTATTTAACTAGAGGTGGTAAGGCACTATTTGCAATGGTGGTGGGACTGGTAACTGAGACAAACACTTTTTGTTTAGAAAAGGCAGTTTTGCTAAGATGTAAAAAAAAACAGAAAAATATGCAAAATGTGTACTGTGATACAAGAAATGACAACTTTTCTTTCACAATTTTGAGTCAAAGAAAATAAAAGAACAAAGGGATATATACTTATGCTGAGTGACATTCCCAGAGTGACCAATATTATAAAACAAATTAGATAAAACTGTTAGCTAAGCAATATGTTAAATATCAGTAAATTATAATCAAAGTCAGTTTGAAATAAAAGAGAGTAGGAAATTGGTAAAATGACAGATAATGACTGATGCAATTAAATTTTGGTTATGGCTACAGTCCCTTAGAAATTAAAAAGATAGGTAAGAATAAATAGGGAGACATTTGTTAAAGTAAAATTTTCACTATTATATTTTCTTTCCCTTCTGAATCCTTTCTCTGTCTCTCTCATATGCACACTTGATAACTTAATTCAAAAACGACCTTTTAGCTATCTTGAGATTTCTTGTTGAATTTTGTTTGACTTGATTACATAAATATAGTAATAAAAAGAAAGAAATATGAAGTAATAACACAAATACATGAGAGTGTCTTCATTTAGATTTTATAAAATTATTCTATTTTCTCTATTAAGTTACTAGGTAGCCTCAAAATCTTCTGTATACCTAAGAAAAAATATTCCCTCTGCATACTTTCAATGCATGAAGCCAACATGAATGGAAGAAAAGCATGATTCCTGGAGATTCCCAAGTGATTACTTAGAAATGTTTTGGCTGTGACCAGTTCTGATACACAAGCACCCAGCTTTCCTGTTAAGAGAAATAGCAAACATATCCATCTTTCTTATGCTCCTGAAACTCTACTCTCTCTTGGTCTCCAGAATACTCACTTTCAAATACACACAAATTATGTATTTAAAACATTTACTATCTGTGTAAAATAAATGCTTTATTCTTTCATTCATTTCCGTCTCAGGAACAAAAAGAAAAAACAGAATAAGACATGGAGTGGGAATTATTTCTAGGAAATAGGTTATTTACCGAATATTTAGGTATTTAACTAAATACTATAAAAAGATGGGCTTAAAAAACAAAATGGAAGTTTATTTTGTAGTCACTGGCAAGTGATATTAGAGTTATATAAATTACTTATTCAAAGTGCTATAAATTTGAAGAAAAGCACATGTATTGAATGTGTACCACCAGCTAAGCACAGTGGCTTCCATATATATACATACATATACATATTTAATATTCTTAATGTTCCTATAATATAAGCATTGGTTTAAGTTTCATATAGAAGAAAAGATGTTTTCAGGTCATAAAGCTAATACATGACGAGGCCAGTATTTGAACCATAGTTATGTAACATCAAAGACAATGATCATTCTTTATTGTTTTGTGCTTCATTCAAAATATGCATTAAACCCATAAGAGAGGTGATAAAAAAGAATATACTAAGAGTGAGTTCAAATAAAAGTGATTAATTCAGTTTGAAATTGTTGAAGATATCTTGATGGTGAGTGTTACTATTTAATGTAGTTTGTAAGCCAATTGGCCTGAGAAGGACATTCCAGACAGAAAAGAGCACACTCAAAGGCAGAAAAATGTTTTGTTTGTGGAATCGAGATATTCCACATAGCTGGTTTGCAGGGTGTGTCAGAAAGTACGGGTGAACACAAGACTAGGGTCATATAATAAGTACTAGGACTTTGAAGTTTAAACTACAGGTAAGTGGGAATCAACAAACATTTCTTAGAAGAGTAAAATAATCATATGAATTGAACGACTAAATAAGTAAATGTGTACGTCCGATGTCAAGTAGTTTAGTCTTGAGGTTTTTCCATTAAATGACACATTATTCTATGGTTTTTCATGATGTTACTTATAAACTAAAAGTATTTCCTTTAAAATTGTTCATTAATATGACAAATACAGTGGCTTATTTTTTATTACAGACTTGTACCTCTGTAACAATCTTCCTGAAGGTTTTATTGAAATGGTGAAATTTTCTGTGATAGAGAGGTGTTTGAGGCAACAGCTGCTTGACAATTTTTAAATTTCATCTTCATCTCTTTACTCATTAGTTATTCATTTTGAGTTAAAAAATATTAAAACCCATCTGCATTCTCTCTCCCCCCTGCCCAATATCAGTTTTATATTTCCCGATGTGCCCAATTTTATGTCTGTAGAGGCATGTGTCTGTTATCTGATGAACATGTCATCTTGTTCGCAAAACAGGTGACAGATCCTTTCCACTTTGCTTAGCAGTTCTCACCTAAATTACTCTTGAGAAAACATTCTTTGAAGATACAACCAGATGGTTTCTCTCACATACTGGAGGAGCATATTGGCAATTTTAGCTCTATTTCAACACTTGTTGAGTGGCTATTTCCTATCTTCCCCATGGTTTAAAGTGCCAGGTAGATTTACGTCCAAAAAAAATACACAAGAAATAAATTCTCAGTAAATTCTTCCTTAGCAAGTCATTATTTAGCAGTCTGGCAGACTGAGTTCATGTACTGAGCAACTCCTCAGTGCTGCAGAAATGTTTCATCTCACTGGGGTTATTTGCTGCAATTGAAATGAGGTCAGGAAGTCCCTTGAATTCATCATGCCACACCAATTACTCTGATTCTTCTTCTAATGCTGGGTGAGATGATGTAATTAGCATTGCCAGAAAAAGCATCATTTGAGGGGTCATTTTTACAGTCTTGTAGCTAGAGTAATTACTACTATCTGAGCTAGAAATGAAACTCCTTCTGCTGACCTTTACCACTCAAGTCCTAGCACTTCCTTTTCATTTCATGTCTTCCCCTCCCGCGCCCATCCCAGAACCCATAGGAGTCAGTGCTTCAGAGTGCAGTACTACTACTTGCATTCTCCAATATAAAACCATTCTCAGGAGAAAAACCTCATGCTTTTAACCTTCATTTGCCATTGACTGGAAGACTAATGCTGATCATTTTGTCCTCTAGCAATGCCAATGCTTAAACAATTTCATGATAACAGTGATAGATTAGGAAGTTATTTCCTTTATCCCACTGGCTTTCTGAGACACAGGGATAAAAATAAAATAAAACTCTTATAATCCAAATTTAATTTCCCTTCTTTGGAATATTTTAGAGATTAATTCCAGTTTAACTCTAATTTATCATTGTGAATCAAGAATGTTATTTGAGTTCTCCCAAATGTTTGAAATTTTATACTTGAGTTTTACCTACTGCTCAATTTGATCAGAAAGAACCCATCTAGCTTCTTATGAGGATGTAAAGGGAGATCTATGTTGTAGACATTCTGTTCTGTACCACCACCCCATTTTAATGATGCCCAAATGGTTATTGGTGGATCCTGTAAATAAGCTACACTACATGGAAAAAGTGACTTTGCAGATGTAACTAAACTATAGACATTAAGATAGAGAAACTATTTTGGAATATCTAGATGGACCCAATCTATTCAAATGAAGCCCTATAAATAGAGAGATTTCTCCCACTGTAATTAGAGATATGTGGCAGAAGAAGAAGTGGGAAGCTTTGAAGTGTATGAAGGGCAGGACCAGCTATTGCTGGCTTTAAAAATGGAGGATTTAAAAATGGAGGAAGCAAAATGCCAAGGGCAGGTGGCCTTGAAGAGATGAAAGAGACATCAAAATGATAGCAAGAAAACAGAGACTTTAGTCCTTCAACTGTCTAGGGATGAATTCTGTCAATAATAAGCCTGGAAGTGAATTATCCCTATGGCCTCTAGAAATAAACAAAGCCCTGCAAACACATTTGTTTAGACCTTGTGAGATTCTAAGTACAGGACTCAGCTAAGTTATGCCATATTTGGGGTTCTGATCAACAAAACTGTGAAATAAAATTAATGTTGTTTTAAATTATAAAATTTTTGATACTTATTATAGCAGCAATAGAAAATAAATACAGATTTTGGTACCTGAAATAAGAGTATGCTATAACAAATACCAAAACTATAGAAGTTGCTTTGGATTTGGGCAGTAGGCAGATTTGGAAGGATTTTGAAGACTATAAGCCTAGATTGCCTTAAAAATACTGTTACTAGAAAAAGAAGGGACAACAAAGTCTTTACCAAATAGTATTTAAAAGGAAGTAATGATAATTATGAGAAATTGCAAATCACCTTACAGAATCTCTAAATGTTGTTAATATACTATCAATGGAAATCTGGACAAGGATACTTCTGGTGAGTTTTCAGGAAGAATTGAGGTACATGTTACATAGAAACTTGAAAAAAGGAGGATCTTTGTTACTTAGTGCCAGAAAGCTTACTGTAATGGTGTCCTGAGAACATGTGGAAATCTGAACCTGTGCATAATAAATTTAGATATTTAGCTGAGCAGATTACCAAGCAAAGTTCAACCTGAGTCCGAGTTTCTTCTTGCTGTTTACAATTAAATGTAAGAGGAATGTTATAAATTGCAGGAAGAACTATTCAGCTAAAAGAAATTGGATCATGAAGACTTGGAAAATTTTCAGCCTATCCAGAGGGCAATAGGTCCAAGTGCTCAGTCACACAAAGGCTCTTTGAAGAGATCAAGGCTGTGACTCACAGATTCCCTCAGTCAAACCAGTCAGTACCCCATGGGAAGCTTAAGATCATTTCCTTCAGTCATCTCAACAGAAACTAAAAACAGATATATGATTGTCTCCAAAAGTTTTGTGGACATGGTTTCTGTCTACTGGAGTAAATCCTTCTATAACTTCCAAAGTTCTACCAGCAGAAACAGGCTGATAAAAGTCTGTTAACTTTGCATTAAATGCATGCCATGTTTCACAAAGAAGAAATAATGATTCTGACGGTGGAGCTGAGAGAAAGATCATTCCTAACCCTTGATATCTAACGTAGTTTGCTTGCCTTCGGTTTCAAAATGCTTGGACTGCTGAATCAGTCTACTCCATTTTCCCACTTTTTCAGTGAGGGTATCCATAACTGCTATCTATCTATGTCCTACTACCATATGTTGGCAGCAGATACCTCATGTCTTTAGTTTCATATGTTCAAAGACAGAGGAGGAATTGTCTTTCAGCATTTGTGTTTAATAGATTATACCAAGAACTTCATCCTCGTGATTTGGATGCTTCTCTTTCCTCACATTATTTAGATGATAATTTCTCTGCTGATGAGATTTAGATATAATTTGGAATTCAAGCTGATGCCGTAATGGGAGGAGAACTTTTAGGATGGGATGAATGTATTTGGGAGAGACATGAAGCTTTGGGAATCAGCAGGTAAACAATGATAGGCAGAATGACCTACTAAAGATATTCACACCCTAATCCCCAGAGTCTGTGAATATGCTACATTATAGGGAAAATGGGACTTTGCAGATGTAATTAAATCTGTAGATCTTAAAATAGAGAGGTTATCCTGGATTGCCTTGGTAGGCCCAAACTAGTCATATGGCCTTTAAAAACAGAGAACTATCTCCAGTTGCAGTAAGAGAGAGATAGATGGCAGAAATAAGTCAGAGAAGGATTCAACCTGCCATTGCTCTCTTCAAAAATGAAGGGAACAAAATGACAAGAGATGCAGGAGGCATTACATTTCTGAGAGAAGTTTGAGACTGACAGTCTACAAAGAAACAAGGACTTCAGTTGTCCTCTGCAGGTAACTAAATTCTGCCAATAACCTGAATGTATATGGCAACAAATTTTCTCCCAGAGCCTTCATAGAAGATCCCAGACCAGGCAAAATCTTGGCTATAATTGTGACCTACAGAACTTTGAAATAATACATTTGTGTTGTTTTCGGTTGTTAAATTTGTGGCAATTTGGAAGAGCAGCAATAAAAAAGTTGGTATAGCTTGTAATTCATATGTAATACTGACTCCCAAAGCTTCATGTCTCTCCCAAATCTTCTCTCCATTGCGGTTGGTATCCATTGTTATAATGTTATCTGTTTCCATTGGAGCAAACTTCATGATCACATATACACAAGTGTGTGTATGGGAGACTGATGATAGTAATGACCCTATTTTTTACCACTTTCTCCATTCAAGCCCTTTGTCATGTGAATATGAATTTCCTATCACTAAAATGATGGGAGTCAATTTCCCTATGCATTGATTCTGGGATCAGCCATATGATTTATTTGGCTATTGCAATGAGACAGAAATGATGATGCGGTGAGCCAGTCTTGAGTCTAAGCCTTAAAAGGATGCTTAATTTTCCTTTGATCTCTCTTGTGTCTATGAGGTCACCAAAATAATATGCCCAAGCTTTACTCCTCTGAGTTGGGAGATGTGTAGTCAGTATCACATTGTCCCAGTTGTCCCAAACAAGATCATTCTGGATCACCTTATGGCCAGCCACCCCCATAGTATATGAGTGAGTCCAGCCAAGTCCAGAAAAGCCACCTAGGTGATTAACAATCCCTTATTTTTATGTGCCACTGTGGTTTTGTGGTTATGGTGTAGGAGTGCTGAGAACACTGACTCCAACTTTGGCTCTTCATCTGTTCATGTCAGAGCAATGACTTCCCTTGGGGTTAAGTGTTTTAGGTCCCAGGGAGGTCAATGTATCCCTGAATGGAATGCAGGAAGGCTTGTGCTGATCTTCCTTAAAGTGGCACACAGAAGACTCCACTACTTTAGGTAACTAGAGATATGACTTGTTCACAGAAGGCACCACTTAAGATAACTACCCTTTGATCTCACCACAATGTCCCTTTCTCTATAAAAACTGTGGGTTAAGGTCTGGACTTGGTGGAGAATAGGGACAGAGAATAGCTGTGTACCACCTGACTCTTCCTTCAGTGCCCCCGATCTCCCATCAGTAAGTTACATGGAATAAAACTTTATGTAAATGATAATGGAGTGGCTTGTACTATTTTTGTCAAAGCATCGTTTTAGTTTGGAGGATACATTACTGACCCTCCTCCACCTTCTAACATCTATAACACAGTATTATCAGCCAACAGATAACTGATAATAGTGTTAATTATTTGTATCAGTTTATCTTTCCCATTAGACTATAGGTTCCATGAGGGTAGGGACAATAGTTCTACTCTTTTATTCTCAGAGTCTAACACTAACTGTGACATTCTTTATTTTTAATATGTCCTTGTTCAATTTAATTAAATCTCTTTTGCTCCCTAAAATTTAGTGAAGTAGTCAGAGTAAGTTAGCAATCACTATTATCTTCAAGATTACAGAGAGTTTAACTGAATTACAAGGTTATTTGACTTTTCCAACATAACTATGCCTGAAAAGAATTCAAAGATGACTCTCCACGAATTCCCGAAGAAGAGGGAAAAATTCTTTGCTGCCACCAGTTTTATTTTTTAAGCATCCCATCTCATGCCTCTTGGAGAGTAGATTAGAAAAAGACCCTTTTTTTTAAAGATTTTATTTATTTATTTGACAGAGAGATCACAAGTAGGCAGAGAGGCAGGCAGAGAGAGGAAGGGAAGCAGGCTCCCCGCTAAGTAGAGAGCCTGATGTGGGGCTCAATCCCAGGACCCCAGGACCATGACCTGAGCGGAAGGCAGAGGCTTTAACCCACTGAGCCACCCAGGTGCCCCGAAAAAGACCCTCTTAATATGAAAATAATTTGTCTTAGAGAAAGTTTCTGTATATTGTGCATCCCACTTGCTTTTTTGGTTGCTACATATTGCCCAACTCTTGAATATATAGTTCTGGCCCAAGGATCAGGGTGAATAACACCTGGGTCACTCAGTCAGTTAAGGATCTGCCTCTTTGGCTCAGGTTTTGATCCCAGGGTCCCAGAATTAAGTCCCACATTGGGTTCCCTGCTCTGCAGGGAGGCTGCTTCTCCTTCTGCTTCTGCTGTCCTCTTTCTCTCTCTTTCATGAATAAATAAATCAAATCATTAAAAAAGAGAATATGGCTCAATAATCTTTAGGTGGCTAAAATGAACTTAAGAAGCAAAAAGTAAACTTAACTATATTTATCTTATGTCTATTTAAATGACACACAAATATTATAAATATTATAATAGTATAAATATCAGTAGCATATTAAAAACTGGAGAGATCTCAAAGCTTTCTTTTTCCTCCAACTACTATTTCCTAACTCATCTCAAAAGCTTCCATGTTAAAAAGGATAAAATTACATTTAAACTCATAATCAGACAACAGTGCTATAGAGTGGATGTTCTAAAGAGAGAGGTTTGGAAACTGGAAATAAAATTGGATACAGGACCATGTTCTCCTGGCTATTCGACACCCCTAGTATTACACAGCTCTACTTGTCTCTCTCTTTCTTTGCCTTAAAACTGCTAAAATACAGCAGTAAGACAAATGTTTTCCAGCTCAAGTAGATATTCCCTCTTCATTCTCCAGTTTTAAAAGGCTAGTTGGAAATTAGCCTGGAGCCCAGAGGAAAGGAAGTAAGGGATAGGAAGGTTAGGACCCAGGCATTCTCAGCTATAGGGATAGACTCTTTTCCTTAGATTAAGCTTTAGAGGTCCTCTTCCCACTAAAGTGTTAACACACATAGGACATTGAAGCTGCCCGTCTAAGTTGTCAGGCTTCAGGCCAAAAGAGAAAGAGGGCAATTAACACTTTATTAATAGTCTAACCCAGTTCCTCCACAGTAGACTATCAGATACAAATCTTGAGTTTAGTGCCTTCGTCCCCACAAAGTATGGGTAATGACCATGACTGGCATCTGTATCTATCACAGGATTGTCTTTTTCCTAATAAACATTCAGATGCTTTGAATTTGCAGAGTTTTTCATAAATTATTAAGAACCTTCACATTTGATACAATAAATTCTTGAGTATATATTATTGTCACTTTATGATTTGGGAGGCTCTGATTTAGAAGGATTAGTTTACTCCCCCCAAAGCACACACATCTTGGCATAATCTAATCTTTTCTTACTCAAATAAAAAGGCTAGTATTTCTTTCTATCTAATGGAGCTTTTTTCCTAGGATTCCACTCAACCTTTGCTTATATTAGCAGAGTAAATTCCTAGCCAGGCAATCAGAATTAGATTTAGTCAGTTCTTTCCTTTAGGTGATCTTAGCTCTTTTAGTCATAGTGTGAGTATTTGGTTTTAACTTTAAACACTGTGATGCTTTTTCACATGTGTGTTATTGACTTAGATAATTTTGTTCTTTAGCTCGGGTGTTCTTTTTTGAGTGACCAAAGTGAAACGTTAAAATTGTTTTTTAACTTTCATCTTGTGCCAGGCTCAATTTTTTCCTTGGCTTTATTATTGTTGTTATTATTAATTATTATTATTGTTATTATTTTACCTTTCATATCTACATAGAGAAAAATATGATAGTTTATTACTTCCAATAAAAAGTTCCTTTTTCACATTTTCTTTAAAAATATGAATGCTATGTTAGATACTAATTAAATGTCCATTGTTTTCTTCCTGCCTTTCTCTCTAGAAATCATCCATTTCATATACTCTCTCTGACAGTATCTTAATTATATGAATAAATTTGTCTTAATATTATTCCAGAGTTGCCATACATGCAATTATGTATTCTAATATGAAAGGCAAGAGACAATCTTAGAAAATATATTCTGCCATGTTTGGGACTAGTTAATATAGTAAAACATTGCATGGTAGTTTGGGATCTTATCCCTTTGAATTCTTTTAAAATTCAGGTAACTGTCTCAGCATTGCAGTTCAATACTATTTCACAAAATCCCAGGATGTTTTATCCAAGATGTGCTTTGTAAGCAGACACAAGGAAGACTTTATTGAATCTTGTATTGGCTGAAGAGCTACCTGGAAAGTCTATGGCTTGTTTTCCTCTCTCCAATTCTTATAAATGAGTTAAGCTAAGTGGAATTTTAAATAAATAAATATGTGCTAATAGTAAGTATTATGAGAAATTATTTTGTTTTAATCTAAGCAAATAAAAAAGAGCTGGTAGCTGATATAAAAAAAAGGTCATACTTGATACACTCACAAGGCAGACATCAAAAGGTATAACAATAAGGCTAGTACAAACAAGGTGTATTGTAAGCTAAGTTAGAAGATAGGGTAGAATAAAGAAATAAAGCTCAAACTCCATCATGAGAACATACAAAAAATCTTATTCTAATTTAGTAGCCCCTGAAACAGTGAAAACTCTGTCTTGCAAGTATTATGTTGTATATAAAACTACTAACTTTATCTTTACCTTTAATTTTCTGCACATACCCTATCTATTCCTCTTGGCAGTTCTCCTCATTCATAAAATATTCAGTTCTGATAGCTGACCCATAACTTAGAAAAATTGCCAGAGAAGTAGAAACTAAATTATTATTTTAAACTATTATTTTAAAGAATGAATAGAGAATAAAGTACAGACCAAGACAAAACCAATTATTACTTTAGTGATGAAACGAAAAAGATTATGATTGGAGAGACCACAAAGACTAATCTATGATCATAACTTCTCATAACTTTGGGACAGTGATTTGATCTCTCTGGGTATGAGTCATTTTTAAAAATGAGAATTAAACTTTCTGCTCTACTTTGTAACGGTTACTGTGGGAATAATTTGAAAGAAAATACTTTAAAAAGTTTACATTTCTGAAACATTTTTCTTTTCTCTTGTTTATAACATCAAATAAGGATTATCTGGGAAAGATATATGATGGTTACATGTTGGGAATTCAATCTATAGAGGTGAAGGTGAGATGTGGTAAAGAATGTCATAAGTAGGTTAAACAGTATTACATAAACAATAATAGAAACAATGAAATATCAGCTCCTTTTGGACACTTTATTAATGTGATCATTAATTGATTTATTAATTATATCATTTCTTAATGAGATCATTTTAAATTGTTTTAGAACAAGAAAGAGATAGAAGAAATAAGGTAAACAACCAACTACATAAGGATAAAAAACATAAAATAGCTTTACTTAGGTGAAGAGTAGGATGTGTGATCTGGATTGATAAAAAAGGAAGAGGTTTAGGATCTCAATGTTAATAGGTGATTAAAAAAAGGGGGGCAACATTATAGACTTTGGAAGGTTATAATGAAATGTTTGTAACTGCCCAGTACTCATTATTTTTTTAGCATATTGTGGCTTATGATATAAAGGTTCAGAAGGTTCAGAGGTTGTAATGACTAAAGACAATTTGTGCTATCAATGTTCTCTTTTCTTAAACAAGAAGTGACCCATGATATTTTCCTCTGTGCCTCCCCTGTCTGAATTGTAGCAGATAATCTGTACAGAATGCCACTACCCATCATTTTATGCTAATGAGGCAAATACTTGAGAGCCGGGGATGGCTGCAATTTTGCAACATGACTAAAAGAGGAATGGCTGGGTCAGCTATTGACATCTTTGTCTACTCCTCTAGGACTTTAAAGGATCTTATGTGTCAGTATAATCTTAAGGCTTTTGGTAACAGATGGATTATTGACTTGAAAGCAATAAAATTCTAATAAAAAATGTGTTCTATCAATGGAAATTGAAAGACTTATGGCTTGTCCTGTTTCCTTGTTTTGGCATTGTTCTAAATTTTAATGTTTATACTTTAATTATATCTATTTTTGTAAAATATAGACTATATTAGATATTTGGGTGATTATAAACTGTGAAATTATCTCTAAAGTTATAAAAATTTGTGTTATGTTCTATGTAGATGTTTACTTTTGTAATCAGGTATAGCTATTGCCAACTCATATTGATAGAAAATGTGTTGATTTGGATTGCCTGCATGGCTCAGTCAGTTAAATATCTGACTCTTGACTTTGACTCAGGTCTTGATCTCAGGGTAATGAGATTATGTCCCTCATCAGGCTCCACACTGAGCATTAAGCCTGCTTTGGAGTCTTTCTCTTCCTCTCCTTCTGTCCCTCCCCGCTGGCACTGTCTCTTTCTCTCCTAAAAAAAAAAAAAAAAAAAGTCATTGAGGAGAATGTGTGAATTTAATATATTGTTAGAGGTGTTCTATTTTGTTAGCTTATTTTTATTGATGTAATGTACTTAAGGCATAATGCCAACTCTATTTTCTGAGATTTGAGTGGAATAGCCTTTTCTTTTCATGTATTAATATATTCACTTCAGCGCAAAATTAAGAAATTTGAACTTTCAGTTAGGTATTTAAAAAATGTTGTTTCCTGTTTGATGGTTGATTTATATCCTCTATTAAAGTTGATATCTTACTTACTCTGAATATATATTTGTACCCTTAAACATTTTTTAATATTTATTTATTTAACAGAAAGAGAGAGAGAAGAGAACAACTATAATTTGACTTAAGTAGAATTTAACCTCAACAAAAACACTGGTGAAACAATGTAAATAAATGTATGGAATTGGGACTGAGCAATGACAGTTGTCAGTATATTGAGCCCATTTGACTAAGAGATACATGTACAAGTAGAAGAGAGAGGGAGATGGAGAAGCAGACTCACCGCTGAGCAAGAAACTCCATGTGGGACTAGATGCCAGGACCCTGGGATCATGCCTTGAGCCAAAAGACCTGAGCCTCCTAAACCACATATACTTAGTTATTATATTAATACCTTTCAAGTGTCTCTTTAGGCCATTTGCTTATTTGTGTAACTTCAGATACTGTCACGACATTGATTTTCAAGAGAGCCAGAGTTTGTATTAGCATTATTTATTAAATGAGCCAATTTAAAACCTGCACACAAACACAAGTTTTCTTCCCCTATAATCAATATCAGTAATGCTATCCTAAAGGTCAAATTCTCTCAGTAGCCACCAGATCCTTTCCCAGAATAGTGTGTTATAATCTGTTCTTTCCAAAGTAGAATTAAGAAAACTTGGACAGATGTTATCATTGAATCATGAAGATAATGACAATATTACAGAGCAAGTTTTACACTGTGAAAAAGTTAGAGTAAGAAAGGCTGTGGATAATTTTATTAGGCCTCATCTATGTAAGGCAAATCATTACTAGTTCTGACATATTTGAAAACTGCAAAAATATTCTAGGACAGACTATATGACTACTGCATGCATAAATAGAAGAGGGAGGCTCTAGATTAAAACCTCTGTAATTTCAAAGAAAAATATGTTTGTTTAAAAATTCTTATGAGGGGCGCCTGGGTGGCTCAATGGGTTAAAGCCTCTGCCTTCAGCTCAGGTCATGATCCCAGGGTCTTGGGATTGAGCCCTGCATCGATCAATCAATCGATCGGGTTCTCTGCTCAGGGGGAGCCTGCTTCCCCTTCTCCTCTGCCTGCCTCTCTGCCTACTTGTGATCTCTGTCTGTCAAATAAATACATAAAATCTTTAAAAAATTCTCGTGAGTTGTAGAGGACTATTTATTTTTTTAAAGGAACCAAGAATGGCATGTGTCTGCTTAGGAAATGGATGATATTTATAAGATAAAAAAAATGCAAAGGACCCTTCTACTTTCTAATTTGGAATCCCAACAGAAAATGGCATCATCAGCTGTTCACTTGAAAAAATGTATGTTAACACAACTAGTAAATAGAAAGATTTAAGAGTACCCTGTTTAGTATATAAAAATAATAGTGATAATTGCTTGTTAATAGTTTGGTGTGGGTTTTTTTTACATGTATACAATTAATTTATGCATTGATGGGTAAATTGATGATTTTAATGGTCAATAGCAAAAATCAACTCAGGGTTATAAATTGGGTTACCCTCATAATTTATTATGTATGGCAAGTACTTTTAGTGTTTTACATTTGTAGAATATCTAGGTTTCTACTTACTGAATATATTTTGAAAGGGAATTAAAAACTTCAACATATAATTCTTACCTTCAATGTGTTTACAATATAGTTTGGGATAAATGACAATATAAATTTTAACAATAATGCAGAAAATGATAAAGCAATTAAGTATATGTATATTTTAAATATGGCAATCAAAATTGGATGTGAAAAGACATGTATAGGATTAATGACTAGTAAACTGTGCAGGTACTATTCTGTAGAGCAGTTCAGAGTGGTATGTAAAATAGTTTCAAGCAAAAACTGTTAGGGAAGACCTTGAAAGACTATAATTTGACTTAAGTAGAATTTAACCTCAACAAAAACACTGGTGAAACAATGTAAATAAATGTATGGAACTGGGAATGAGCAATGACAGTTGTTAGTATATTGAGCTCATTTGACTAAGAGACACATGTACAAGTAGAAGACAGAGCATAAAAAATTGGACTTAGGTTTAAATTTATGGCTCCACAGACTGAACTTTGTTCTATATTCATATTCCATCGAGGGCATAGATTCTTAAAAGATACATGTGGGACCATTTCCAAGAGTAAAGGAGAAATCACACTGAAGTGGGATTGAAGTGCCATTTCCCTCATTTCAACCCACTCTATACCGTTTCAATGAATTTTGTATAAGAATCTGAAAGCTAGGGGAAAAAACACAAAAACAACAACAACTAGAAAATCAATTTTGGAGGTAATAGTAAAGTTTTAAAATGAGAAGTTTTTAGAATGCAGATGGCAAAAAAAGACTCTAAATAGTTCAATAACATTAATTTATTCATACAATCAAGAGGGACGGGATAGAGTTAATTTAGTTGGTCTATGAGAATCTCACATGGCAGGTGATCTGGCTGCTATGAGCCCTAAAGACTGAATCTTTCCTGTTTTGCTTATGACAATGCTGGACCAGTCATCTAGCCAAAAGATGGAGTGCTAGTGGCAGCTAGGATTGCAATGAGAAGGGCTGAGGCATCATAATTCTCATTCTAATTAGTACCACAGAGAAAGGAGTTCACTATATGAAGAGATTCAAAGCAAATGCATATATCCAATACAGGAAAAAGATATATCTGTAGGAGCATAGCATTAAACCATCATGTTATCCCAAGTGTGATTTTTGGAGCTGATGCCTGGGGAGAGGTGGACATAAGTTATTATAGAAGCTCAGGAAAGAGTATAGACCTGAAATAATATAGCAGGCTTTGGAATAGAAAGGCATGTGTGCATTAGAGAAATAAACACATTTTTTCTTCTTTTATCCTCTTATATCATGTCAGGCTGCCAACTCAACAATTTGAAAAAATCAGTTTGGATTTTCTCTTATGAGATTTCTATACAGGCCATGTTCTGGCTTTCAGAACCCATTTATTCACATGTGCTCAACATCCACCAATTTTTATTATCAAATTTTGATCTTTCTCTTTCATTTATTTGTTATTCATTTCTAATTTGCTGCTTATCTCAAATTCTCCACTGTGAATAAACACATGTCCTTCAGTTCTGCTTTTTCTGATCTCTACTGAAGTACTACTTTCTAAAGCGTTCTTTGGTTACACAATCTAAAGTGTCACTACTCCTAACATTTCCTAACCTCTTCCCTAATATTATTTTTTTGTTAGCCCTGATTACTATCTAACATAGTATGTAGTACCGTATATATAAATATGGTGAATAGATAATGAATATGTGATGAATATGTATATAACTTTGCCTCTAGAATATAAACTGAATGATGGCAGAATTTCCTTTTCTTTTTTTTTAAAGATTCATTCATTTATCTTAGACTGGGAGTGGTGAAGGGCAGAAGGAAAGGGAAAGAGAAAATCTCAAGCAGACTTCCAATGAGCACAGAGCTGACATGAGGCTTAATCTCTCGCAATCATGACTGGAGCTGAAATCAAGAGTCAGATACTTAACTGACTGAGCCACCCAGGTGTCCCAGAATTTTTTTTTCAAATTCTGCTCCCTGTTCATTGTCACAGTCTCAGTACTTAGAAATTTCATTATCACATAGTGGGCATGCAAAAACTATTTGATAAATAAATGACCTATAACTGATTATTTGACTCTAAGGCATATTTTGAAATTCACACTGTTTTCATTTGAAAATAATTAATTTAATATTTTTTTAACCCCCACTAAATACTATGCACTTTAAAAATTGTTTGATACACAGAAATAAAGAAAAACTATGGTCCTTACAGTTTAACTATGATCATGATTTTTACAGCTTAATGGGAATTCAGGCATTAAGCAAATTTTCTTTTTCTTTTTAATTTAATTTAATTTAATTTAATTTCAGTGTTCCAAAATTCATTGTTTATGCACCACACCCAGGGCTCCATACAATATGTGCCCTCCTTAATACCCACCACCAGGCTCACTCCAACTCCCACCCCCACCTCCAAAACCCTCAGTTTGTTTCTCAGAGTCAAGAGTCTCTCATGCTTCATCCCCCCCTCTGGTTTCCCCCAATCCACTTCTCTCCATCTCCCAATGTCTTCCATGTTATTCCTTATGCTGCACAAGTAAGTGAAACCATATGATAATTGACTCTCTCTGCTTGGCTTATTTCACTCAGCATAATCTCTTCCAGTCCTGTCCACGTTGATACTAAAGTTGGGTATTCATCCTTTCTGATGGAGGCATAATAATCCATTGTATATATGGACCATATCTTCTTTATACATTCATCTGTTTAAGGGCATCTTGGCTCTTTCCACAGTTTGGCGACTGTTGCGATTCCTGCTATGAACATTGGGATACAGATGGCCCTTCTTTTCACCACTGTTTTCCAAAGTGGCTGCACCAACTTGCATTTCCACTAACAGTGTAAGAGGGTTCCCCTTTCTCAACATCTTCTTGTTGTTCATTGTCTTGTTGATTTTGGCCCTTCTAACTGGTGTAAAGTGATATCTCAATGTGGTTTTGATTTTAATCTCCCTGATAGGTAATGATGATGAACATTTTTTCATATGTATGATAGCCATTTGTATGTCTTCGTTGGGGAAATGTCTGTTCATATCTTCTGCCCATTTTTTGATATGATTATCTGTTTTGTGTGTGTTGAGTTTGGGGAGTTCTTTATAGATCTTGGATATCAGCCCTTTGTCTGTAGTGTCATTTGTGAATATCTTCCCCCATTCCACAGGTTGCCTCTTTGTTTTGTTGACTGTTTCCTTTGCTGTGCAGAAACTTTTGATCTTGATGAAGTCCCAAAAGTTCATTTTCACTTTTGTTTCCTTTTTGAGCACCCTTTTAAAAAAAGATTTACCCTAAAGATACAAACGTAGTGATCCGAAGGGGCACGTGACCCGAATGTTTATAGCAGCAATGTCTACAATAGCCAAACTATGGAAAGAACCTAGATGTCCATCAACAGATGAATGGATAAAGAAGATGTGGTATATATACACAATGGAATACTATGCAGCCATCAAAAGAAATGAAATCTTGCCATTTGCAACGACGTGGATGAAACTAGAGGGTATCATGCTTAGTGAAATAAGACAATCGGAGAAAGACAACTATCATATGATCTCCCTGATATGAGGAAGTGGAGATGCAACATGGGGGGTTAGGGGGGTAGGAAAAATGTAGTATCCTTCTTTATCTCTGACTACAGTCTTTAGTTTAAAATTAATTTATCTGATATGAGAATCACTACCCCATCTTTCTTTTAAGGCCCTTTGGCATTAAAGATGCTTCTCCATCCCTTCACTTTCAGTCTGGATGTATCCTTAGGTTCCAAATGGGTCTTTTGTAGACAACATATGGATGGGTCCATTAAGCAAATTTTCACACAAATGGTTGACTGTAAAACCTTACAAATTCTAGGATTAAAAAATATAAGTTTTAATAAAAGAGAAAGGAAGGCTTCTCCAGGAAACTGACTTTTTAGTTTCAACATAAAAGAAAACTAAGAATTAGGCAAACAATGGAAGCAGTCAAGGCCAAATGCTAACTGGAGGATTAGTCTCAAACAGGAAAATACCTTAGCCTGTGGTGGAACAAAAAGTTCAGTGTACCTAGAGTTTGCAGAGAGAGAAGGACTAGAAAGTGATAAATTAAACTTGGAAGATGTTGAAGACACTAATACTCAAACGCAGCTGACAATGATTGTTGACCATACTAAACTCAATACCTCCTTTCTTTAACAGATGATTTGTAATGTCTTTTTTTTATCCTGAAGATTAATTCAGTCTTCATTTAGCTTACCTATACTCATAATTTCAAAATTAATTCAATATATTAGTAATATTCTAATTGTATTATAAAGGAAAAATAAAAGGAGAATAATGCATAACAAAATGTATTTAAATCTGTGTATATATTTACATCTGTGCATGTTGGAGCCTGACTCCCCTAGGAGACATACTGAATTAATTAAAAGATGACACCTGTGTGTAGAGTCACTACAAACTGCCAAATTTACAAATTGGACAAACAAAGGTTTTTGTTGTTGTGACTCAGGTATCATGTGATGTTACATCAGTGACAATGGAAAACAACTTTTGGTTAATTTCTATACAAAGCAAAGTGTACTTTTCCTCAGTTTGCACTACAATTTTGCTCCCAGAATTTTGGTACAAATTACAGCATGCAAAAATAACTTATGTCTATTTATTTTGTGCAGTTTAGTTTCTAGACCCAAATAGTTATTGATACACTTATCCACGTACCTGAATCTTTGATTAATTTGTAAGTCACACAGAAAGGGTAAATTCTTAAATATGGGGGGCTATTTCACAAATAAAAAACATTCTAGCACCTCTACCTGATGCACAAAGCACCGATGAGGTTACCTTCATTTTAAGTATCAGTAAAATTCTAAATAATTTCCAAAATAGCTCTGGTGAAGCGGAGCCATTTGAAAAGAAACAGTGACTTATGTGATCTCTCTTTATATCTTTTTTCTTTCTTATTTTTATATTTTTGGTAAAAAATATTTAAATTTCAACCCATTATTAAGATTAAAAAATTCAGGGGTGCCTGGGTGGCTCAGTGGGTTAAAGCCTCTGCCTTTGGCTCGGGTCGTGATCCCAGGGTCCTGGGATCGAGCCCTGCATCGGGCTCTCTGCTCAGCAGGGAGCCTGCTTCCCCCCGCCCCACCTGCCTCTCTGCCTTGTGATCGCTGTCTAATAAATAAATAAATAAATCTTTAAAAAAAGATTAAAAAATTCAAATGTGCATTCCGAATTTAATAGGATTGAGGCAGAAGGAAAGTACACTGGAAGAATAATCTGTAAAGACAATGATAACTCTAATATTGTTACAACAAATGCCTTAATGCTCCACTTCTGAACACCACACCAGTTATACTTCTAGCGTATGTTCAGGATGCCTTTTAATTTTTATTTTTTATTATTTATTTATTTATTCTTTCTTTCACTTGTTATAAAAATATTGGAAAACTGGATTTGAAGCCATATGTGTAACTTGGGAGTTTCAAATCAACAGGAAATTTCATAGTACAACAATGAATTAAAACAAATAGCTTAGTTGGCTAAAATGTACCTCTAACAACCACAAGTGAGACATTCCAGTCATTTTTCCCTTCTGTTCACCACATTCTACATCTTTACTAACTTGGAGGCAAAGATGAGATGATGATGACCCCAGTCATCAGAAAAGAGGGAGAGTGGACAGTATTTAAGGACTGAATGCAAAGGCATTTCTCATATCTACTGTTTCTCTGATTATTACTTCTAACTGGTGAAAAAGCTTTGTGATCTACCTTCTACCTCCAAAAGGCAGATCAAGCAAAACAAATCAAGCAAAAGAACAATAAAATAGATAATTTGGGGGGAGGTACGAATGGTGCTAAATCTTCTTTAAATGTAAAATTTCAATAAAACTGCACTGAATAAACCAAAAAATAAATAAATAAAAGTTGTAAAATTCACCCATGAAGACATCTGGTCTGGGGTTTTTCTTTTTTCTTTGTTGGGAGGTTTTTAATTACTGATTTAGTCTCTTGTTATAGATCTTTCAGCATTATTTATTTCTTCAGTTTCAGTAAGGTTTGTGCATTTTTTTTTTAATTTGTTCCTTCCATCTAGGTTATTTAATTTGTGGTGTACAATTTGTTTTAGTATTATATTCATTTTAATTTCTGTAAGATCAGTAGTAATGTCCCCACTTCTATTTCTGATTTTAGATGTTTGCATCTTGCCTCTTTTTTCTTAGTCTACCTAAAAGTCTGTCAATTATGTTAATATTTTAAAGAACTGACTTTTGATTTTGACAGTTTTCTCTATTTTTCTTTCCTTTACTTCATTTATCTCTGTTTTAATCCTTATTATTTCCTTCCTTCTGCTACTGTTGGGATTAGATTTTCTTTTTTGGTTCCTTTATGTGTAATATTATAATATTAGGTAGATAGTAATAGGTAGATGATGTGAAACATTTTCTTTTTAATGTACGCATTTACTAATACATATTTCCCCCTGAATATTGCTTTTGCTGAATCCCATAAGTTTTAGTATGTTGTGTTTTTATTTTCATTAAACTCAAAGTATTTTATAATTTCCCTTGTGATTTCTTTCTTGCCCCATTGTTTATTTAAAAGTACATTGTTGGGGCACCTGGTGGCTCAGTTGGTTAAGCATTTGTATTCGGCTCTGGTCCTGATCCTAGAGTCCTGAGATTGAGCCCCACATGGGGCTCCCTACTCAGCAGAGTGTCTGCTTCTTGCTCTGCCCCTCCCCTTGCTCCTGCTCCCTCTCAAATAAATAAATAAATAAATAAAAATCTTTAAAAATGCATTGTTTATTTTCTATATATAAATTTTCCAGTTTTTCTTCTGTTAATTTCTAGTGTCATTCCATTGTAATCAAAGAATATATTTTATATGATTCCAATCTTGTTAAATTTATAGATATTTCTTTTTTTGACCTAAATATGATCTATCCTGGAGAGAGAATGTCTCATGTGCAGTTAAGAAGAACATCGTTTCCGCTGTTGTTATTTTGAGTATTATTTATAGATCTGTCTATTATGTTCTATTGATTTATAGTATTGTTCTAATCTTCAACTTCCTTATTGACATTCTGTCTAGTTGTTCTATTATTTCCAGTGAAATACCAAAGTCTCCACCTATTGAGGTATATAATTGACATGTAACATTGTGTAAGTTCAAGGTGCATTCAACCATTATTTTAGAACTTTCTATTTCTCCCTTCAATTCTGTCAATGTTTGCTTTATACATTTCAGTGTTCTGTTGTTTGGTTTTATATGCCTATAGTTGTTATATCTTCTTTATAAATTGACCCTATTATCAATGTATAATGTCTTTCTTTGCATCTTGTAATAATTTTTGACTTAAATAGATTTTGTCAGATATTAGTACAACTAACTCAACAATCTTTTGTTTACTATTTGCATGGACTCTCTTTTTATATCCATTCACTTTCAACCTATTTGGGTTTTTGGTCTAAAGCAATTCTCTTGGAAGAAGGCTGTAGTTGGGTTAATGTCTTCTTAATGCTGTTCATTTTCTATATGTCTTATAATTTTTATGTTTCTCAATTCCCCCAATCCTTTCTACTTTTGTTTTTTATTCTTTCTAGCATATTGTGATTTCCTTCTTGGTATATATTTTTTTGTTATATTTTTAGTAGTTACTATGAAGAGTAAGTTAATATGCTAAATTTATTCTAATCTAATTTGAACCGATTTTAATTTAGCTTCAATAGCATATATTAACTCCATCCCCCCATCCTTGTATGTTATTATTACGACTTATATCTTTATGTATTGTGTCTTAGTCTTTTCAGAAGGTATAACAAAATACTATATATTTTTTTAAGATTTTATTTATTTATTAGACAGAGATTACAAGTAGGCAGAGAGGCAGGCAGAGAGAGAGGGAGGAGGAAGCAGGCTCTGTGCTGAGCAGAGAGCCCGATGCGGGGCTCGAACTCAGGACCCTGAGATCATGACCTGAGCTGAAGGCAGAGGCCTAAACCACTGAGCCACCCAGGCGCCCCCAAAATACTATATTTTTAAAAGAAATTTATTGCTCACAGTTCTTGAAGTTGTAAGTTCCAGATTAGGGTGACAAAATGGTTAAATTCTGGTAAGGCCTTTCTGAGTCAGACGGCTGACTTCTCACTGTATTCTACATGGAAGAAATTAGGGAGTTCTAGGGGTCTCTTTTATAAGAACACTAATAGCATTCATAAGGGCTCCACCCTCAGGATTTAAGCATTTTTAAAAGGTCCAACTTCTTAATGCCACAAATATACAACCATAGCACATTGTATAACCATTAATATAGACTTATAATTATTGTTTTATGTATTCTTTTAAATCATAGAAAAAAATATATTAATATACAACTTATATTCATATAAAATATTAAGAATATACATATGTATTTTCTATTATATAATATAAAAATAAAAATATATAAATACATAAAATATATAAAATATGAAAAAATAAAAATACAAAAATATAAATATTTATATATTTTATATATATAATTTTTAAATGTACCTGTGTAGTTATCTTTACTAGAGGTCTTCATTTCTTTTTTTAAAAAATGTTTTATTTATTTATTTGACAGACAGAGATCACAAGTAGGCAGAGAGGCAGGTGGAGAGAGAAGAAGGGAAACAGGCTTCCCCTGGGCAGAGAGCCTGATGTGGGGCTTGATCCCAGGATCCCAGGATCATGACCTGAGCCAAAGGCAAAGGCTTTAACCCACTGAGCCACTCAGGCACCCTGAGATCTTCATTTCTTTGAATGACTTCAGTTACCATCTAGTGTCTTCATTTCAGCTGAAGGACTCCCTTTATCATTTCTCATAGGGCTAATCTAAAGGAGATGAACTCCTTTAGCTTTTTTTCATCAGAGGATGTCTTCACTGCTTCATTTTTAAAGAACAGTTTTCCTGGATAGAGAATTCTTCTTCACTGACAGGTTTCAGCATTTTAAATATATTATCCTCCTAACTTCTGATCAACCTGGTTTCTGATGAGAAATCAACTGTTAATTTTATTGAGCATTTCTTAGACATGGTAAGTTGCTTCTCTTTAGAGGTTTTCAAGAGTTTGATTATAATGCATCTCCATTTGGAGCTCTTTGAATTTAACCTGCTTTAATTTGTTGAGTTTCCTGAATGTGTATTTTCTTATATTTCATTCAAATTGGATAGCCACTGGCCATTAGTTTTTCAAAAAATCTTGCTGCTCCTCTCTCATTCTCCTTTCTTTCTGGAAGTCTCATAGTGCAAATGTTGCCATACATGATGGTATCCCATAGATTCCTTAGAATTTGTTCATTTTTAAAAAATTCTTTTTTTCTTTCTGCTCCGCAGATTGGGTAATATCAATTGCCCTATCTTCAATTAAACTGATTCTTTCTTCTACTTGTTCAGATTTGATGCTGAACCCTTCTAGTTAGATTTCTATTAGGTTATTTTACTTTCCAATTCCAAAATTTCTGTTATATACTTTTTATAAATTCTATCTATTGATATTATATTACCTGTTTATGCGTCATTCTCCTGATTCCTTTTGCCTTTAGTTCTTTGTGTGTATTTTTCTTTAGTCCTTTGAACATATTTAAGATAGTCAATTTAGTAAAAGGGAAAATCTGTTTTTTTTTTCCAAGAATGGTTTCTATTTCTTTCTGTCTTTTTCTTTTTTTCTTTTTCCTTTCCTTTCTTTTTTTGTGAATGGGTCATATTTTCCTGCATGCTTTATATATTTTGTTGTTGTTGGTAACTGGATATTTTGAATACAGGAATAAGAGTAATAACTCTGTAAAGCAAATTATGCTCCCTCCCCACTTCGCTACCCAACTTCCCTCCACCCCACTCAAGGGATTGTTGTTGTTTCTTATTGAGGGTTGTAGTTATCCATTTGCTTAGCAACTTTTCCAAATTATTCTTATGAAGACTATATCCTTGTAACTTGTGGTTACTGACATCTCTGTTTCATTCATTATCTCTGTAGTCAGCCAGTGAATTGAAGGAGATGTCCTTGATTGCCTGAATCCAACAAGAAAAGGGGAAAAATATTTTGTCCCTTTAAAGTGTTTTCACAGATGTCCCTCTTAGGAAGCCACATTGTTCTGTTGGTGTTGAAACAATGGCCAGCATTTGCGCTGGTCTCTGTGGCCTACCAGGCAAATCAAAGTACACAACCTTGATTTTTGGAGGATAAGATCTTATTTTCCATTTTGGAATGAGTAAGCTGCACTAAGAATGTAGGCTTCTGTTCCTACAGCTGCCTGCTAGAGAGTCAGGTATGGGAGATGGCAGCTGCTACACGATATAACAAACACTAATTGAGTCTCTTCATCAAGCACTGCCCTGGAAGCCACAAGTATTTGACCAGACTCCAGAGTTATGAAATAGTTGATTCTAATAGTTCTTTTCAACCTAATGTTTGTTTTGGTGGAAGGATCAGTTCTTGAAGCTTCCTACTCTGCAATCTCTTTTGACACCACTAAACATTCCTTTGAATCCAGGATTAAGGTGTTTGTTTGTTTGTTTGTTTGTTTTTCCTGAACCAGAATTGACTTCCAAAAAAATCTTAATGACTTAAACTTATACATTCTTTTCTCTGCCATAAGAAATTATATTGCTGAGAATTAAGTAGTAATACCCAATATGAAGTCACTTCATCATTACATCTAGAAAAATCCACCTTCATAATTATGTGCATGTTTAAAATAATTCCAAGTATAACATATTTTCACATTCAGATTGGATCTTCTCTCAGTCACCTCTCTATTCAATGTTTATTTGGAGTAGAAGACAATTTTCCACATAGCTACGGTATTCATGGCTAAAACAAAAGCAACGTATTTCCATGAATCTCCTCTATTTCAGTGGAATAACTCTTGCCAACATTCTGCATTTAAAAGGTGTTTACACAGAATTTTATCCCACTGGGGATAAAACACTAAGAAGCCATCCTAACTACTGCATAAAGGATTTAAGTTCAAAAGGATGATTGGTTCCTTAACAGTAAGAGTTATTAAATATTAGATAAAATTTTATGATGGCTTAAGTGATCTCTGGAGAAAGGTCATGATTAAATAACTTTAGGATCCCCACACAGAATTTTAAAGAATGTTTCTTCTATGAGAACTCTTCTAATTTTAAAACTGATATATATATATATATATATATATATATATATATATATATATATATACAAACTGCTCTAAAAATCTGGGCACTGTGGATTACTTTTTCAGAGACCAGATGCAAAAGGCATCTGTGCCCAGCTGTTCCATGAGAATTGTCTGCTTGGAGGGTGAACCAAAATCTGTAAATGAAAATAGTTAGGAATATCCTGAAAGTAAATACTTTAATGGTAGGAAACCATCACGACTGTGCTTATGTTCTTAAGATAAGTCTTTATTTTTTATTTTTATAATTTTTGCACATGTTTAAAGAAAAAAGACCAAGAGAAAATGATGATAAATCATTTGTCTAACTTTATATCTAAAACACAAATTTAGGTAAAGAAACCATTTATCCCTTAGGTGAAAACAAATGTTGAGACAACTAAATCTAGGATACTAGACAGATTTTACTGTTATCCAGTTTTTTTAAAATTCTAATCAGAGTAAAATCAATAAAATTTTCTTTTGGAAGATGCAGATAATCATTGAAAATCGTATATAGCACTATAATTCAATCATCTAATTGTAATTTATGCTTAGAAGGTCTTTGTTTTCCTAGTCTTATTTTCTTCCAAAATTAAAGTCATACCAATCATAAAATCCCATTTTTAAGCAATATTTAGCGTTTTCTTTTGTATATAAATGTGTGTATGGATATACTTAAATGTAACATAATTGTTATCCAACTGCATGCCATCATATGAAGATATTATAATCTACTTAAATATTCCCTAATTTTAGATATATCAGGATTACTTTTCAGAACTGAAATTACAGTGTCAAAGGAAGTGGATATATATTCTTATTAAGTAAATAGCAGTATATTCCTAAATTTATTATTTATTTTTAAGTTTTTATTTAAATTCTAGTTAGTAACATGCAGTGTAATATTAGTTTCAGGTGTACATATATTCCCAATTTTAAATAACTAGTCAGGTACAAGAGTGTTTGCAAATGCTTTTTCAGCATACATTAAGGAGTTTGTGGGGGGTTTAAAATATACATTGTTGATATGAACTTATCAAAATGTCCCATAAGTCCACATATGATGATTGCTTTCAATTTTATTATTTTATCCTATTTCTTTTTTTATTCTATTTTAGTTATTTATATCTATGTTTATAAATATTCTTTCTTGTGGTCATTTTTTGTAAAGTTTTAAATAAAGAGCTATCATTTGTAATAAATAAAAGTATATCTCTTTTCCACATTTGCCTGTGCTTTTAATATTTTATGTAACATTAATTTTACTTGTGACAAATTTTAAATAGTTTACTCATTAATTCTCTTGGTCCAAGTTTCATCTTTTGGAGGGTGGAAGTCTAAAGCAAGATTTAAACTCCTTTTATATATTTATCTTTTTTTTACACATGGAAATGTATTTTTTTAAAGATGTATTTATTTATTTTAGAGAGAGAGTGCAAGCAGTGTGAAGAGGAGAGGGAGAGAATTCCAGGCAGACTCCCTGCCTTGTGTGGAACCTAATGTGCTCCTATACATGGAAGTGTATTTTTATAACTCCTATAATGATTTCTTTTTGTCAACTTTCTAAGAATATTGTTTTCATAAAATTTTCGTTATTACTTTGTAGATATATTTATGGTCACAAATTATATTACAATAAAATTATTTTCTTTATTATATACATTGTTTGAACTCTAACAATTTAACTTATTTGATATGAACAATATTATTAGGTTATTGGTTTTAATTTAAAATCAATCAGTCCATACCCTTGCCTTTGTTTTAAACTTTGTATTTAATTATATTTCAATGTATCTTTTGAAAAACAACTGGTCTTTAATTTTAAAAGTTATGTATGCACACTTGCTTCTTAAAGAATTCACTTCTCCAAAGAAGACATACAAATGGCTGACACATGAAAAAAATGTTCATCATCACTAGCCATCAGGGAGATTCAAATCATAACCACATTGAGATAGCAATTTATACCAGTTAAAATGGCCAAAATCAACAAGACAGTAAACAAAAAGTGTTGGAGAGGATGTGGAGAAAGGGGAATCCTCTTGCACTGTTAGTGGGAATGCAAGTTGGTGCAGCCACTTTGGAAAACAGTGTGGAGATTCCTTAAGAAATTAAAAATAGAGCTACCCTATGATCCTGCAATTGCACTAGTGGGTATTTATCCCAAAGATACAGATGTAGTGAAAAGAAGGGCCATCTGTACCCCAATGTTCATAGCAGGAATTACCACAATTGCCAAACTGTGGAAAGAGCTAAGATGCTCTTCAACAGATAAATGGATAAAGAAGATGTGGTCCATATATACAATGGAGTATTATGCCTCCATCAGAAAGGATGAATACCCAACTTTTGTATCAACATGGATGGGACTGGAAGAGATTATGCTGAGTGAAATAAGTCAAGCAGAGAGTGGAGCATAAGGAATAACATGAAGGATATTGGGAGATGGAGAGGAGAAGTGAGTTGGGGGAAATTGGAGGGGGATCATATGTTTTCTTATCCACTCTGTTACCCTCTGTCTTTTGATTGGAGCATTTAGCCCATTTCCATTTATAGTAACTATTGATCATTACCATTTTGTTACTTGTTTGTGATTGTTTCTATAGATTTTCTCTAATCCTTTTTTCTCTTGCTTTCTTTCATGGGTTGTTGGCTTTCTTTAGCATTATACTTGGATTCCTTTCTCGTTATACTTTGCAAATCTATTGCTGGTTTTTGATTTGTGGTTCCCATTAGGTGTGTATATAACATCTTCTGCAAATAGCAGTCTATATTAAGTTGAGGGTCACTTAAGTTTAAACCCATTCTTTACTCCTATTCCCCTCTCAACATCTTAGGTTGATGGTGTCATATTTTATATCTTTTTATTTTATGAAAGAAATAATCTCATAAATGTCTATACTACTTAAAGCAACTTACAGATTTAATGCAATCACTATCAAAATACCAACAGCATTTTTCATAGAACTAGAACAAACAATCCTAAAATTTGTATGGAACCACAGAAGACCTTGAACAACCAAAGCAATCTTGGAAAAGAAAAAAACTAAAGGTGTCACAATTCCAGGTTTTAAGTTATATTACAAAGCGATAGGAATTAAAACAGTATAGTACTGGCACAAAAATAGGCACACAGATCAATAGAACAGAATAGAGATACCAGAAATAAACCCAAAATAATATGGCCAATTCATCTTCCACAAATGAGGAATGAATATACAATGGGAAAAAGACTATTTAACAAATGGTGGTCAGAAAACTGGTCAGCCACATGCAAAAGAAAGGAACTGGATCACTTTCTTTCCCATACATAAAATAAATTAAAAATGGATTAAAGACTTAAATTTGAGACCTGAAATCATAAAAATTCTTAAAGAGAGCACAGGCATAATCTCTCTGATATTGCTGTAGCAACGTTTTTGTAGATATGTCTCTTGGGGCAAAGGAAACAAAAGCAAAAATATACTATTAGGACTATATCAACATAAAAAGTTTCTGCACAGTGAAGAAAACAAGCAGTAAAACTAAAAAGCACAGAAGGATGGAAGAAGATATCTGCAAATGATACATCTGATAAAGGGTTAGTATCCAAAATATATAAAGAACTGATGCAACTCTACCCAAAAACCAAATAATCCGATTAAAAAATGGACAGAAGACTTAAAGAGACATTTCTCCAAAGAAGACAACTGGATGGCCAACAGACACTTAAAAAGATGCTCAACATCAATGATCACCAGGGAAATTCAAATCAAAACTATAATGAAATATCACATCACAGTTGGCAGAATGATTAGAATCAAACACAGAAGAAACAACAGGTATTGGCAAGGATGTAGAGAAAAAGGAACTTTCCTGCTATGCTGGTGGGAATGAAAATTGGTGCAACCACTGTGGAAAACAGTATGGGGGTTCCTCAAGAAATTAAAAATAGAATGACATTATGATTCAGGAATTATGCCATTGGGTATTTACCAAAAAAATATGGAAATACTATTTCAAAGGGATACATGCAGCCATATATTTTCTGCAGCATTATTTATAATAGCCAAACTATGGAAGCAGTGCAACTGTCCACTGATAAAGAAGATAAAGAAGATAGATCTATCATCTATCTATCTATCTATCTATCATCTATCTATCTACTATCTACTTATCTATCATCTACTTATCTGTCACGGAATATTATTTAGTCATAAAAAAGAATGAAATATTGCCATTTGCAGTGACATGAATGGAAACAGAGTACTATGCTAAGCAGAATAAGTCAGTCAGAGAAAGACAAATACCATATGATTTCACTCATATGAGGAATTTAAAAACAAACAAACAAGGAAAGGAAAAAGAGAGAGAGAGAGAATACAAACCAGAAATAAACTCTTAACTGTAGAGAACAAATTGATGTTACTAGAGAGGAGGTAGGTGGGAGGGTGGGGGAAATAGGGGATGGGGTTAAACAGTACACTTACTATGATGAAACAATAATAACAAAAAATAATGATAAAGAATTCTCTTTTGGGGCACCTGAGTGGCTTAGTGGGTTAAAGCCTCTGCCTTCAACTCAGGTCATGATCCCAGGGTCCTGGGATTGAGCCCTGCATCGGGCTCTCTGCTCCGCAGAAAGCCTGCTTCCTCCTCTCTCTCCCTGACTCTCTCTCTGCCTACTTGTGATCTCTGTCTATCAATAAATAAATAAAAGCTTTAAAAAAAAGAATTATCTTTCTTGGTTCACTTAATTTGTCAATTTTTATAGTTTATTATTCATTTCTTATTCTCTGGCAAATCTGAAAAAAAATAAAGTAGAGTGAAAGCTGATTAACCCTAATCATGATAACAAAGAATTTGCATAAAAACTCTTAAGTATAATTCACCTATGTAGTATCTAAATAAAATAGTATATTCAAATCTTTTGTGGGTTAATTAAGTCATTTAGGAAAGTACAGTTTTCTGGACTCTAGTTTTCTCTGTGAAAGGAAGAATTTGGACCAGCTTCAAAATTTTTCATTTGGGAGAGGTCTGTTTCATAAAAACATTTGGACATTTTTTGTTTCATTTTTGTTGTTGTTGTTGTTTTCTATGAATGGTGAGTTGGTATTGGCATTTAATAATAAGATGACCAGACTGCCAAACATTTGCAGTTTCAGCATGGTTCTGTCCAACAAATAATTTCATATTTGCTGTCAATTTCTTTTAGCTCTATAATGCTATAGTTTCCTAACCCGTGGAAAAAGAATATAACAATGACGTATAAAAATGTCAAGAACCCCGTATTTTAAGAAAAACAAAAAAACACTGAACTTGAGTGTCTTTGAAGTCCTTTTCAATTTCATTGTTCATGGATCTGTGAATACAATATTTAATAGTTATTTAATTTTTAAAACTATAGTTTCATTTTTAATCCATATTCCCAAGACCCTCTGCTCAGGAAAACTCCTACTAGAATAAATGATCTATGCTTTAAAGCTTTCCTGTGTCTTTTCCAATGTTTTGCAATCAGTGATTGCAAGATATATAAGAAATTTTTGTATTACTGAATGAAAACTGATTTAATTTTAAAAACTGATTTTAATTTTTAATGATTTGATTTTTTAGCATATATTTCTACTAGAATGAAATGGTGTTTCATTTTAAAAATTCAGATTTTCCTTCGGTTCCATGATGTTCCTCATAACTAGTTATACTATTTTGTAAAAATATCATGTTAGCTCAAATTTGCATTTGTTTTTGCTATTGCTAGTTTACTATATTTTTTCTTTTCATTTTTTATCATTTATGAGGTCAATAAAAATATTACTCTAAGATATCAACCTTTGTGTTACTAAACACTAAATTTAAAATTGTAATTGATTTAGAGCTTGAATTTATATTTCAGTAGTTTATAACTTCATCAAAAAATCCTTTGAGCTGAAATTTTCTTCTTTTCTTCTCAGCCTAAAGGTGAATATTTTGAGAAGTTTGGCCAAAGTCAATTTAGCAGGTTTTCTTTTTCTTATACTTACATGAGAATGAAAAAAAGTTAATTTTCTCACTCTGACAAAAATCTCTCCAGCATCTGTTTCCACTCACATTACTCAAAAGAAGTTAAAGTTTTAAACCTGAAACTTGATAGGACTGGAGCACTTATTGTAGAAGAAAAAAATCAAAACAAATTTGTGAAAATTTTTCAAGTTTTTTGGAAGATTTAATGGTATATATATAATTTTGTGAAATGTATTATAGATTATTGTTCAATTTCTCTAGTGAATAGCACTGCAGATTAGTGGACTGAATACAGAATTAAAGTTAGAAATTCTCAATTCTAATTTTGGCCTTCACTATCAACTTCTTTTTGCTTTGCTTTCTCAATCTCTATCCCTTAAAAAGGGGAGAAAATAACAGTGATCAGTTTGGTACATTGCATTGTTGTTAAATGTGAGTAGTTATTCTATTGTTAATTTGATATATCCCAGGAATGGTCCTCTGGGAATAAAATCTTCATTCTATTACTCCATCAAATTGATTAACATTTTTTCTGGGTCTGATCTACTTCAAGTCTTCTTTGGCATAATTTACTTGACTATAACTAGTAAGGACTAATATAGGGAAGGAGTTTTTGTCAATGAAATTTGTAAGCTTTTCTTGGTAGCAAAAACCAAAGTCAAAGCCCTTTCAATAATTTCTACCTAATGATCTAATGCTAGAATTTAGACTTCTGAGTTTCCTGATATTTTTTCTGATATTTCTGATATTTCCTGATATTTTATCAATGTCACTATTAGTATTTTTAATTAAGTAACTATAGCATCTTAGGCGGAGTTGTGAATAAATTTTTCTCCACCAACTCATTTATGCAACAGAATTATTTTAATTTGATAAACATGAGAGTAGATCCTCTGTTTTGGCTCCCAACACACATTAAGGTTTTAGATCAAACGAAAACACATTGACATCAGTGACATACCATTTCTATTCTTTCTGCGATAACAGCAAAATTCACCACATTGAATTCTTAATATAGCTGCCTGAATTGCATCTAATCTACTTTCAATGTTATTCTCACTGACCCATATGTTTGGCAACCAAAACCAATTACAAGCCTTATTAAAGCTTGATACAATAGAAATGTTATTTTACTGGCACCTTATTTTGTGCCCATGCTACTTTAGATTTACATTTGTTCACTATGGGCCATATGATGCCCTATCATAGGGAAAAATGAAACAGAAAATTCACTGAAATTTACTTGAGAAAAACAAGAGTGCAATTTGCCACACAGCATGCCCTCCGATATGCACAAACAAGAACTTGTCATAACCATCTGTAGCTCTGTTTACATGAACATACACACAGGCCAAAAACCAGAGGAAGTCTGTCTGAATTAATAAATGTGTGGAAGAGGAGCTTGCAAGAAATACATCTTTAATAGATACAGGCAAGTCTGTTTTCAAGTGCAAGGGAAATTGGAATCAACAAAATTTACCATCAGCACAAATTTGTTTTGTTTTGTTTTGTTTTACTTTTCAGAAACATGCCCTGATATCAAAAAAAATGTGCTGGAATCAGGAGCGCTAATTAAAATAATGATACATATTTTTTGCATATACATAGATTTCTGACAACTTGATTTGGTAATGCTTTAATAATGATAAAATGATAGTAACACTGGTTGAAATTTACTGTCCTGAAAGAAATAGGGTTGTTTCCCATACTCTATCATTTTGATCCTCAAAACTAAATGTGTTCTAATAGTTTCCTCATTTTACACATCGAGGGACCAAGGTGCTTACCAAAGGTCACAATGTTGGCACACAGAGACAGGTTTGCTGTTAGATTCTAGGCAAACAACTATACCATATCTCCCTAATGTCTGTCAGTGAATTATAAGAAAATGAAGACTCTAGGTTAGGGATTTCTTAAAGGAGTAACTATGTTCATACAGAAGCACTAAATTCACTGATATTTTACTTAATTTTCAAGAATGATTAAGATACAAAGTCTCCATCATGACCCGTAAGAGCCTAAATGATCTACCTGTATTCCCAATTATGTTACCTACTTTTTCTACCTTTTGCTCTTTCCTTTATGGTCACATTCCAGTTGTATTACCATTTTAGGATGTTTGGAATGCTGTTACCACAGATATTTGCATGGTTCTCTCTCTCAGTTTCTTCCAGAATTTGCTCAAAGGTGACCTCTGTGAGACTTTCTCTGGTCATCCCATCTACAAATGTAATTTTCCTCCTTGTTAAGTACTTTCATGCTTTATTTTACTTATTAGCATTCATTATAATCTAACAAAATGTATACTTATTCATATATATTCACTTTTTATTGTCTGCATCTCCCACTAGAATGTAATCTTCATGAGGGTAGAGAATTCTGTTTGTCTGCTAATTCAGGAAGTTCCTGACAAACAGTGGATACTCAATAAATACTTGAATGAATGAAGAGAATGGGTGCATGAATGGAAGTAAGTGCTGGTTTTCATTTCTCTTTGTGATTCACACACACAGTAGTTGCTGACAAATATCTGCCTACCTTCTCTCATTACCAGTTCTCAAAGGGCTGGAAAGTCTCCCTTACTCATCCATCTGATACTGGATATCCCAGCTATTGCCCACATGTCTGGAACTTTCTTGTTTGTGTTAAAGATCCCCTCTGATATTTCTTAGAGTGTCGGGTCCTTTTATAATCCAACTACAAATTTTCTCCCCCATCTCTAACAAAAGTCTACTCTATTATCTAGGATTCATTCATTCTAGAAATTTATTTCTCAGACTCTTCCTTCTCCTAGCTATACTCAGTCCTTCTATACCATATTCTAATGAAGTCATGTCTTGAAATGACCTCCTTCTGAAACACTGGCAGGCTCATCACTGGCCCAACAGAGTGTTATAAAAAATGGTTAAGGAGCATTTCAAGGTACATTTCTTTTTGGTTCATTTTTTTTTCTTTGTTTTTTTGTTGTTTTTACTTTTTTATCAACTAATTTTCTTATTCAACTATTCCAAATTTAGTCATTTTGGCAAAGGCTTCAAAGCATACATTTATTTTATTAATATATAGAATTGTACTTTGGTCAACTTGCCACAGAATTCACACACTCTACAAGTATTTTGTCCCCAAGCTTGTAGTTGAATATGTCCTAGAGCAAGCACTGGCTTTATTTCAAATATTGGCTAAAAGTCTTATAGAGTTTTGTATGATTTTACAATAACAAGATATAATTTATAAAAAATACTTTCCTAGTGCCTGGGATTCACATTTTTGTGCATTTCAATTTTGACTATTATAGACATTCAGTGTTTATCCTAAGTGTTGCAAGTGTTCATGCTTATAACAGGAATTTCTTTCAAGAAATTTCATCAAAATCAAATCCAAAGCCCTTTTATAACAAACAACATAACAGAGAGCAGGACATCTTGTTCATGCTTGATTAGTAATGAATGTAGAGAAACCTCACAGGATACCACCCTCTACAACCCTGTTCAGGAATTCCCTCATTCTGTTTATATGAAAACGAAAAAAAAACAACTCCTGGAGAAGTTGAGTTTTTATTAATTTCACAGAAAAAAATAATTTTTCCAACTACTGCTTTAATTGTAATGAATGGATTAGCAAATTCTCACATTTTAAGGATACCAAAGTGGAAAAAAATTCATATCAAGGATGACAGTCATTAAAAACTCTTTAGGGGCACATGGCTGGCTCAGATGGTATAGCATCTGACTCTTGATCATTGGGTCATAAATTTGAGCTCCATGTTGGGTGTAGAGTTTACTTAAAAAAATTAAAAACTAAAGAACTCTTTAAAAATATTTGTTGTATGTCTGGGTGGAAGAATATAAAATTTCTTTTGTTTCAGACCTCATCCCCTTTCCCAGTTGGAAACTCTTTAACAATAACTTAGCTAAAATTATTTTTTGACAATTAAAAATAGAATTAATTAGGGATGGCTGGGTGGCTCAGTCAGTTGGGCCACTGCCTTCAGCTCTGGTCATGATCCCAGGGTTCTGGGATGGAGTTCCGTGTTGGGCTCCTTGCTCGGTGGGGAGCCTGCTCCTCTCTCTGCCTCTGCCTGCCACTCTGCCTGCTTGTGTGTGTGTGCACTCACTCTCTCGCTCTCTCTCTCTCTCACTGACAGATAAGTAAATAAATAAAATCTTTTTAAAAATAGCATTAATTAATGTTAGCTATGAAAACTGTTCAGGAGTTCCCTTAACCCCTAGCTAAAGGCACTAAAATCACCAATGGTTCTACATTGGGAGCTGTTTTTCATTATCTGTAATGCTTTCCTCTGACGTTGATCATTCTAATGATGTTAACTTTTCTTCTGGAACTCTTTAGAAAGGCTTTCTTCATGGATCCCACTTTTCTCATATAGCTGCATCTATTTCTCTTATCCACTGTTTCTTCTCACACACTCCAGAAGTGTTACCAATAGACACCTACTGATTTGGTCCCAGTTAGTTTTATAGCTTTAGGGTAGAAAATTCACAGTATCAAAATATTTAGGATAAAGTAGGCCTTAGTTTGAATGCTGGTCCTGTTAAACTGTATTCAGCAAATAATTCAACTCAAACCTCTGATTTTCTCATCATTAGAAATTTGTAAGATAATGTATAAGCATGTGGCATATAGGAAATAGTTGATAAAGGCTATCTTAATACTTATTGAGCTATAAATATGTTATGAACTTATTTATAAGGTCATATTCATCACCTTGGTAATGGTTAAGGTACAGATGATCATAAAACATTATTTATCAAAGAATATATATCTATTACCTTTATAACTGAATACTCATATTGTCTAAAGATAATACTCATTGACATTAATACTATGAATATAGTAACCTCCAAACTAGTCCTTATGTCTGAAGTCAGTTTGCCTTAGAAACAGATTCTGAGAATGATATTTGTGTGTAGGCCAGTTATTGGGGAGGTCTCTCTGGAACAGTACCTGTGATGCTGTGAAGGGAGATGCACTGGTAGAGGGAAAAGGTAAATTATGATACATTTGCAAAACAGTTTCTATAGAGGCCTTGGCTGATCCTTTGAAGGACTCTGGAGCAGATATGGACCTTTGGAGATGTTCTTTTTCAGTAAAGACAAGACAGCCAGGCCTCTGTACCCCAACATGGACCAGTCATTGGGGGCAATCTACTCTCAAGGAGGGACCATTGTTCTGGGTGAGGCAGCTCCCTTTCAGGCAAGCTAATTCCTAAAGAGGAACTCAGCTGTGAGCTGTCAGTAGCCAGCATGCCTGGTAGCTAGAAGGATGAGTGCCTTGGTTTTATTTATTTATTTTATTAATGTATAATGTATTATTTGTTTCAGGGGTACAGTCTATGATTCATCAGTATTACACAATTCACAGCACTCACCATAGCACATACCCTCCTCAATGTCCATCACCCAGTCACCCCATCTCTCCCACCCACCTCCCTTCCAGCAACTCTCAGTTTGTTTCCTGAGATTAAGAATGTCTTATGGTTTGTCTCCTCTCTGGTTTCATCTTGTTTCATTTTTCCCTCCCTTCCCTTATGATCCTCTGTCTTGTTTCTCAAATTCCTCTTATCAGTGAGATAATATGATAATTGCCTTTTTCTGATTGACTTATTTCACTTAGCATAATAGCCTCTAGATCCATCCACATCATTGCAAATAGCAAGACTTTGGTTTTTTAACGACTGCATAATATTCCATTGTATATTTACCACATCTTCTTTATCCATTCATCTGTTGATGGACATCTAAGTGCCTGAGTTTTATTTTATTTATTTATTTTTTTAAATTTTTTAAAAAATTTATTTATTTGTCAGAGAGAGAGGGAGAGAGAGCGAGCGAGCATAGGCAGACAGTGGCAGGCAGAGGCAGAAGGAGGCACCCTGCTGAGCAAGGAGCCCCATATGGGACTCGATCCCAGGATGCTGGGATCATGACCTGAGACAAAGGCAGCCGCCCAACCAACTGAGCCACACAGGCTTCCTAGTGCCCAAGGTTTAAATGGGGGATCCAGATATTGTCCTAAAGGACCCATTACCAAATTGATACACTTCATAGATCTGTATTTTTTTTAAAATATGAGATATAACTTTGGAAATATTTTATTGGACCAGGTAAGAATGTTAAAGAACACACACATACTCACTCAATCATTATATACTGTTTAGCATTTTAACATAGATTATATAGAATAAAGTTAAGAAGAAAACATACCTTTTTAAACAGAAAACTTACTATAAGTGTGTGTATAGATGATATAAATATCATCTTTATTTATCTATCTCTCATTTTCCTTCAGAATTGTAATTGAGAAAAGACACCATGATTTCAATATTAGGATCCTTCTGATATTCATGAGTGTAGTGTAGAATAGTTTTCTAAAAAAAATCTCACTCATCTTACAGTAATGACCAGATCAGGCTTATAATTCCTCCTTACACATTTTGTAAATAAGTATTCAAAAGGTCAACAAAGTCAAATAATTCACACATATGGATTTTGAAAAGAAGCCTTAAGAATTTCAGTTCTTCCACATGAGAAGACTTTATCAGAAATTGTACTTTGTTTAGTATACCAACAACTTCATGACATCTACAATTTACATACATAGCAAATTTCATTTAAACTTATTTATTTAAACTACCTAATTTTGTTAACTTGAAGGCTTTAAGCATATTGATATTTTTCCATGAAATTAGTGTTTATATCTTTTATATCAACACTCTTGAAATGGATGAATTTCAGACTTGTGCCCTATTGTCTGTAGGTCTCTCTTTATAGAATCAAAAGGGTCATTGCTTATCTTGTTCTGCACCTTGCTGAGCTAATGCAAGTATGCACTTCATTTGAAGCCAGTAGAGTTTCAGTTCTTAGATTTTTTTTTATGGCATGGAGAAAAATGAGAAATTTATTATCAAGAATTTCTTTGTAGAATATCTTCTTAAGTCACATTTTTATAGTGTTTTTTAAAATCAGTAATTGATTTTGCCTAGCTAGGAAAGATACAGTCTAAGTATAAACAAAGTCTTTCCATTTTATTAGACAGAATTAGCATCATATTTTTGATATGTGAAGAACCAGTCTACTTTCACTCAGTCTGAAGTTGGTCTGGATTATTCCAGGCAATTATCTTGTTGTTTTATGTCATGCTACTAGTTTAAAAACTATTTTATAGTGCAGCTATTGTTACCCACTTTACCAATATTAAAAAATTGAGTACCTGAGAGATTAAGTTTCTTGTTCAAAGTCAATAGTTAAGCAAACCTAACTTAGGTAAGTCTAAATTTGTCTGGGGTCTGATGGTTATGACTTCCCCTAATACAATGTGATTATAAGGATAACAATGGGTTAACAAGAGGCAGATTGAAAAATGCATCTTTATGAATTAATTTACATGGATATCCATTTGCTCTTGACTCTTGAAAGTTCTAGACTCCTGGCCTGTAAACCTGAGAAAAAAGAAAGTATTGTTTTGTTTTGTTTTGTTTTGTTTTTCACTAACTGTGTAGGACTCATCATACTTCTTACATATCAATGTGCTTATACATATAAATGCCCATACATATAAATGAATACATACACACACACACACACACACACACACTCACACAATGAATTTTTGATGTATGTGGAGTCTGTTTGAAGAAGGCAGTATATTTTAATGAATATAAATATAACATTTGGATTTTTACAATCCTTGTTATTCTATTTATGATTTATGTGAATTGGACAAAATATGTAATCGTTTTAAATCTCAACTTTAGATCTGTGAGATAG
>PISX010016339.1:0-46615 GCA_004024625.1 Mellivora capensis
TGTCTTTTTTCCACTGTATATTTTTTCCTGCTTTGTCGAAGATTATTTGACCATAGAGTTGAGGGTCCATATCTGGGCTCTCTACTCTGTTCCATTGGTCTATGTGTCTGTTTTGATGCCAGTACCATGCTGTCTTGGTGATCACAGCTTTGTAGTAAAGCTTGAAATCAGGTAATGAGATGCCACCAGTTTTATTTTGTTACATGTATCCCTGGATATGTTTTATGTGACGCTACTGGAGATAGTATCATATTTTGAACTATGGTATTTTTGGCTGGTGCATAGAAATACCATTAGCTTTTTAAGATTAATCTTCTATCTTCTTCTCTCACATTACAGGTGAGAAAACTGAGTCCCAGAGAGTTAAGTACCCTGCCAGGGGGTTATTACACTAGTAAGTGGTAAGCCTGTTTTAAAACTCATCCGTTCTAACTACAAAACATTCCCCTGCAACTTGTTTACCTGCAGTGCATAGCAAACTGTTTAGGAAACCATCATCAAGAAACAAATCACACGGGATCCCACTTTTGCCTTTTGTCTCTCTTGACACCATGTCATCCTCCTGCAGTTAATGACATGCTAATTAAAAACAGGCTCATCTGCTCCTCCCTTTTTATATTCTGTTCCATTTATGACCAGCATTTCAGACGGCTTTTCCAACCTTTCTGGATGTTCACTGCAAATTTACCAACTATGCATATCTGGAAAAATTTTCCCCGTGACACTAAGTACAAAAGTCTTCTACAACCCTCAGAGAAAGTTAGTATATAACTTAGCTAAGTCTTTAAAATATGCTATGCTTTCGGCAGGCTTGAATAGTCCTTTTGGAGTCTTTCTGCTCTAGCGGGTAAATTCACATTCAATCAATTCCTGAAAATACATGTTCGGTTGCCAATGGGCTCACATTTTGATATGCAGCTCATAAGATGCAGTTAATGGGCAGGAACTGCTCCTGGAGAGCTATTTTGGCCTGTCAAACATGTTTCAAGCCTTGGTGATCTATTGATTAAATCTGTATTCATACATTTTTATAAATTCATGGAGTTTCATAAGATTCAGAAGACCATAACCTATGGTAAAAATCACCTGTCAGTTAAAAAAACAAAAAAAAACAAAGCTGTTCTGAAACTATACTAGACCCATGAGAAGAATCAGGGTAGAATGCAGTTTCCCATAATTTAAGAAAAGACAATTTGAGGGGAAAATCTGTGCTAAAGCAATTGAAGCAATTGTTCCCAGGCCAATGCTTTATCTCACATGCTACTATCCAGGACTAGATTTTACAGCCAGACTCTTTAGCTCAGAAAAGGATTACTTAAAACTATATAGTATAAAACAAACAAACAAACAACAACAACAACAACAACAACAAACCAACAAAAGAAAGAAAAAGCCCAGGTCATTGGTGGGAATTTTAACGTTGGTAAGGAAAAATTCATACTAAGAATGATTATCATTCAGCTAACCATCATTATTTTCAAGGTATTTGTCAGAACTATTATGTTTACATAGCAAATTTGTGTGTATGTTTACAACACACATAACTGAAAAATAAAATTAATTATCCTCATTATCCTTAGCCCCAGAGGTAGAATCAAAGAAAGGAGAGGAGTGTAATTAACCAGGGTCACTTAGCAAGTTAGGGCCAGATGGAAAAAAGAACCCCTGGTGTCCCTCAAACTACCCTTGGTCCCCTAAATAAAGGGCTTCTTTTGGGGCCTGGGATGGAGGATGAGTCAGGAATGGTGCCTAGGAAGCCTGGCAGAGAGGCACTGCCAAAGGAATGTGCCAGCATTCTGTCTAGATCTGGCCCTGAGACCAAAGCTGGTGAAAGTGGGCTTCCTCTCAGCGGGCCATGAAATATTATTACTTATTAGTCATAAATCAGGTGTGTTCTTCTAAAGCGTTCTTTCCTCAAAAGTGCCATTTGAAATATTATGGATGGAGCTTTAAAAAATGGGGACTCAGGCTTTTTCGGCATAGGTGCTGTTTCCCGTTGACCATCACCCATCTCTACAAAATCTCATTGTGTTTCCATCAAAGTTCCGCTCGTTCCCTTGTCTGCTCATGAGACCTGGGGAGCAGCCAGAAGGAACAGTGGAGTGGAGCTCTGGGAGGTGGAGAAGAAACTTCCTTATACGGCCGCCTACCTGATGCCCTGACTATTCAGCCACGGCACTGCTCTCTGGTCAAGCCTAGGGAGACGGTGCAGCGAACAAGAAGGCCCGGGGAAGAACTTACGACATAAGCGAGGTGTGACCTGGTGATTACGGCTGTGCTTTTCCTGGCCACGGTGATGCTCAGAGAGGCACCGGCGGCCGGCCGAGGCCCCCGGTGCTCGGACAGCGACACCTCCACTCTCACTTCCACGGCTGCTGTTGACGTGCCATCGGTGACTGAGACCTCCGCGCTGTCTTCCCGGGCAGAGGAGCCGTCGTGCAGATACTGCAGGACGTTTTTCTCGACATCTTCATACGTGAAGGTGTCACCTTCCGAGAGAAAGACAAATTGCAAAGCCAGTGCCTTCTGGGAATGATGCTTTTCATGGATAGAACACCTTTGTTCTCAGGATTTCAAAGTACGTATAGGATCATATACTCCGGGAGCTGTAAGTTAACTAGCTCAACCACACACCCAGTGTAGGATTCCCTTTACGCCACTCTTGAGAGGGGGTTATTCAGCCTGTCCTTCAACGCTTCTCAGGGTGGGAGGCTCACTGCTTTACAAGGCAGCTAATCCCACTGGAGATAGCTTTGTTTAAGTTCTTCACCATACTGAGCTCAAGTCTGCTTCCGTGAGATCCAGTCATCATTCTTAGTTCTAGAGAATAAAGGTCAAGCCTCTACTCTTTAGGACCACCTAATCTTGGATCTAACCTCGACACTGAAATTTTTTGGAAAAAGTTAAGAAAATAAATTATGCTTGATGGATCTGTAGCAGTCTTCGTTTTAGTCAGGAGTATAAGGTTTTTCTAAATTCAAAAATACCTAAAAATTTAAAAACAGATTTAAAGTTAGAAATCCAAACGTTGTAGGTCTGGAGTACGAATTTTTGACAGATTTCACAGGTGTGTGAAAAAGTCTCAAGGTCATATAACTTTGGGAAAAACAGGTTTAAACAAAATTTAAAACTAAAAATTTTTTGAACTGCAGGACTTATTAGAATTTTAGAATCTTCAATAGGGAAATATTAAAGTATTCCAAAGTTGTTTGGTCATGGAACCCTTTCTACAAGAAATGCTTCTTAGTGTCATGGGCCCCAAGGATTCCAAAGAATATAATTGAAGAATTGGTCTTCTTGGATGTTATATTCAACTCTACTTCCTGAGAGATTATTGGCTCTAGTAATTGGTGTTATGAATGAGACTAAAGAATTTATTCATTTTCTGTATTTGTCTTCTAAGTCTTCTCTTTTGACACTGTGTTACTGTGATTTACTGGTGCTAGTAGTATTGTGCTTTAAAAAAAGTAATAAAGCTAATATTTTATAAACATCTTTAGATAGTATATATTAGTTACACAGTATAGGTTAAATATAATGTTAAGGCAACTGGGTTCTGACTGGTAAAGCTCCTTAAGTAATTCCCTTAGGATGCTAGAAATCTATTCTGATGATATTTCTTGTGTTTGGTAACTTTTTAAAAATCTGCCTTTGTGGGGTGCCTGGGTGGCTCAGTGGATTAAAAATCTGCCTTTGTGACTCCCAAATGCTTGTTGGTTGTTCTTCAAATTCTATCTAACTTCAAGGTCAAAGACTTGTTCCCTTCTCTCTGCAGGGATATTCAAAAGAATGCATGATTACATGACTATTAGGAATTATATAAAGGTTTTTGAGAAAGTACAGATTGTTGAAATAAGCATATAACATCCCAAAGTGACTACTTTGAAAGAGATAATATTCACTTTGATGTGTATGGGCTAACTATTACACAATTAGATTGAGCTGTATTCCTTATGCTTTTTCATACTTTCTAAAACAGTCAACATGTATTTTTTTTTATAATTGAAGAAAGTACAAGAAATATGACTTTGGAAAGCTGGTCCCATGATCTACCACAGTGTTACATCACAAAGATACTACTTTAAAAATGTGTTTCCTTCTTTATGGATGAAGATACATGTAGTTTACGCTATCAGAGTTTCAGTGCTAAGGAGACTGTGAAGATTAACATGGCAAACTAAGGAAGACAAATTCATCTCCATGACCTAACCACAGGAAAGTGGCACCTGACACTTCGTATGAGGTGGTTCTAAATGCATTTACTCCAGATAAATCAGTCAGTTTCAACCAATTTCACCCACAATTTGAGGAAACAGCCTCATTGTTTTGGGTTGTGGGTAGAGGTGCAGAGAGAGAAGTCCCAAATCTTTCAGCCAATGGACTAAGAACTAAAAATTGTTCCCTCGAAGTCTCTCCTCATCGTTCGTTCCACGGACTTGCTTTACTTCTTGTCTGAGACATAAAACTAGAGCAAGAAACCCTCCAAGCAGCCCAGTGACAGAGGAAGCAGTTACCTGTGGCCATGGGCCCTTGGAGCTCGGCTGTGTACTTCAGGATCACGCCATGCTCTGGAGGTTTCCGGAGCTCAAAGAGGAGTTCCTCAGGAGCAATCTTGGTGTCTCTTATTACCAGCTGCAGTCCTGTAGTCAGGAGACAGGTCACTGTGAGAGGACGTGTACGTTCAAAACTGTATGTGTTGCCTACATTACAGCTACAGGGCAGGCTGGAAGCCACGCTGAGGGCAATCTGATGGTTGTAAGAAGGCACTGTTGAATTCTGGTCAACCACGGAAGAGTGAAAACTGATGATACAGTCAATTCCCAAGTTGCAAGGAGTTAACTTACTTCCCAAAGTTAACTTGTCAGTTACAGTAGTTAACTTGTAAGTAAGTTCTGAATTAAGAACACCTTTCCATACAAATGAGGGCACAGAAGCCAACACAGAGGTCAGTCCTGACCGGCTGGGGTAGGTTTTCTTCCAGAAAAATGTTCCCAGAAACTGCTTTGGCTTTTCATTATTTATTCTCTTCTTTTTCTGAATCCACAGAAGAGCCAAGTTGTCTTAACAATGGCTGCTGGGGGGCGCCTGGGTGGCTCAGTGGGTTAAGCCTCTGCCTTCGGCTTAGGTCACGATTCCCAGGGTCCCCGGATGGAGCCCTGCATCGGGCTCTCTGCTCAGCGGGGAGCCTGCTTCCCCCTCTCTCTCTGCCTGCCTCTCTGCCTACTTGTGATCTCTGTCTGTCAAATACATAAACAACATCTTAAAAAAACAAACAACAACGGCTGCTAGGCCCATCATAGTGAGGAAGAACAGGGTGGCGTGGCCTTCGTCTTTGTGCATGAGACTTGTTTAGAAATTGGATGATAATTAATTTCAGGCCAGTACTCAGGGGGAGAAACCGGATAAGGATCTGTAGAGCACAGCTAACAAACCCCACAACATCTACTGTTTGCTTTTAAAGCGCGCTGGGTGGAAGAATAAGGAAACTGCTGAAGAGTAAGTACACCAAGAGCTAAATAAAACCACATACAGAATAACCGAGCCCAGAAGCTTCACAGCTTCCGAAGGTTACTGTGATCTGTCATTTCTCCTGTTGCTCTTCACCTTCTGAACAGAAAACAAGGGCAGCCACTGAGATGCTCCCCTCCCTTCTCGTCTCTGCTGGAAAACACATCCTGTGTTGTGCTCCATCACTGAACACTGCCTGGGAAGGGCTTATTATTCCCTCTGCCCATTTCCACGCAAATAGAAGCAGCCCAGAGAGAAGGACACAGGTGAGAAGGCATATAACTTCTGGAGGAAGAGGTCACTCTTTCTTGGCAACCATCAAGAGGTTTAAACAGGGACTGCTGCTGAAATATGGTTCCATTCCCAGAGGCATGTTTCTTTTAGGCTCAGTTCCTACCTATAGCAGAGCTGCCTCCCGGGCTGACCTCAAGCAGGGGAGCTGTGACCCGGAATGCCGGCAGGTGCTGGTCAGTGGGAAGCAAATGAATGGTGAGGACCATCTCCGGACTTGTGTGAGCGCCATCTGAAACTGGAAAGGATAAACACACACGCACATCAACGCGTAGTCTGGTCCCCACCAGGTGCTTCCCAGAAGATTTTTATATCAACTTGACACTTTGAAGAGATGCTTACAAATGGAAAATGTAAGCCAGCGAGGAAGATACTGTGAGCTATCCTAACAAAGTTTTCTCTACTGGATAATGAAAAGGCTAAAGGACCATAATAACAAAGTCATTCTATAAAGCCAGCTCCACAACAAGGTGATACTGGTAAATGTTAGTGGAAAAGAAAGTAAAATAAAATCTGCACCCTTAGATGATGCCAGTAAAGACTTTTATTTATGAGGGGCAGCTGGGTGGCTCAGCCAATTAAGCATCTGCCTTCAGCTCACGTCATGATCTCGGGGTCCTAGGATGGAACCCTGCTTTGGGCTCCGGGTCAGCAGAGAGTCTGCTTTTCCCTCTCCCTCTGTCACTCTCCCTGCTTGTGTTTTCTCTCTCTATATATAATAAAATAATAAATAAATAAAATCTATATAATAAATAAATAAATAAAACCTAAAAATGAAATTAAAGACTTTTATTTATGGAATTATTTTTTGATTCACTCTCCTCGTCTTGGAAAAATATTTTCTTTCAAGAGATCTCGTTTGGAAATGACACGTCTATGTCTCATGAGGAAAGAGCTTTTAAAAGGGACAGAAAATACCCACACAAGTATCTCGGAAGGCATTTATTGGGAAGTAAGCAGACCCATTTGGTTTTTACCTGCTCGTCACACACATTGCAATAAACGGAAGATACTTTGTGAGTAGAACAATGACTTTAAGATTTTATTTCCCTGGATTATCTGACATCCAAGCGAACGCCCATCACCTGAGGGAAATGGAAGCAGAACCGTCTGGTGCTTGACTCTGATTCCCGCCTTCCTGTACCTTAAAGCACCCTCGAGTCTCTAAAGCCAGGTTTGGAAGAATATGTGTGCCAGCAGTTCACCCATGTGTTGATCTGTAGTGGCTGCTGTGGATTATTCTAAATGTGAACTCCGCCTGCGTCTGGGCCGGTTTCCTTCGTCCCCTCCTTCTGGACTCAGCAGCAAGTCCGCAGGAGGCTGACATCTGCTTGAGCAAAGTAAAGGTTTGCTCGTAATGATCCCACTTGGGCTTTAGATTTGTTTTTTCCTTGAGAACAGGGGTAAAGGGTATGGCTAGATTTTATACGGTGCACTCCCCGTCCTAGAGCGGTCCAGAAGTAGCCCTGCTGAAGGGAGGAGACATTTCCCCTGCGAATGAAGGTTTATGGCTCTGGTCATTCGGCCAAATGTCACGATTGTTGCCCCTGCTTCTTTGTTTATGCTCCACCTCCTCTCTGGGTCTTCAAAGATAGGAACAGACAAATCCTAACCTTTGGAGGCTTGGGGGACAAACATAGGAACTTTTCCACAAATTTCAGCAGATGCTGATTCTCTGAGGCTTCGGGGATCTAAGTTAAGAACACGTGCCTTAAATAAAAATCACAATTGTGAGATATAATTTTACTTTTTGAAATGTTTTACATTGATCTCACTTTTAAGCGGGGGCGGGGGGGAGAGCCTCAGGGAGGCTTGACCGTCCTTACTCCTACAGAAGAGGGAGGGAAAGGCCCTGAAACTTCAGAGTCTCGGTGCTATCACACAGCCGTCAGCGTGGCCGACGCGTATCTTCCCCTCTGTGAGTAAATGGAAGGAAGCTATTTTCTGGCACATCTTTTGTAACTAGAAAATATATCAACGGGGTGCGGAGTTTTGTAAACAAATATAAGAACTTACAATCAAAATGTCTGCAATTATATGTCTAGCTGTCCCTTTAAGCAACGTTTCAGGTTTCTCTGAGAACCAGTCAGTTTGCCTCTTTGGGTCAGAGGCCCCCTGCGAGCACCACTTGCCCGTGTATTTCCGTGGCTCAGGGTGGCTCTGCAGAGCGTCTGGGCTGGGTGCGGGTCAGGGGTGTCAGCCTCCCTTCCCGTCTTAGCCGATCAACCAAATGAGCTGTTCTTCCTCCCTCTGTGGGTCAATATCTGGGCTCGGGCTTGTTGCCACCTTAGCTCAGTATGTGCCCAATTTAACATTTTCTCTCACAAAACTCTGCTAAAGGAGATGGCTTCCTACCAGTTTCCAAAAAATGTTCCCCTTTAAAAAAGGGAAACTTTTATACCCTTCACAACAATTAACTTGACATGGCTCATGGACCTAGATGTAAAAGGCAAAACTATAAAACTCCTATAAGACAACAGAGGCGAAAACTGAGATGACCTTGGGAAAGGTGATGCCTCTTTAGATACAACACAAAAGACACGATCCATGAAAGAAATCACCGAGAAGCTGGACTTCATTAAAATTAAAAACTTCTGCTCTGTGAAAGGCACTGTCAAGTGTATGAAAGGAAAAGCCATAAACTGGAAGAAAATATTTTCAAAAGACTCATCTGATACAGAATTGTTATTAAAAATGTACAAAGAACTCATAAAACCCAACAATAAAAAAAGAGCCCAATTAAAAAAACAGGCCAAAGACCTTATAGGATTCTCACCAAAGAAAATACGTGGATGGCGGATAAACACATGAGAAGAAACTCCTCATCGTGTGTCAGCAGAGACACGGAAATAAAAACAATTATAAGATGCCATTATGCACCATTAAAATTGCCAAAATCTGGAACATTGACAACACCCAGTGCTGGTGAGGTTATGGAGCAAAAGGAACTTACACACTGCTGGTGGGAGTGCGAAGTGGTACAGCCCTTCTGCAAGACAGCTTGGCTCTTTTTTTAAAAACAAAACTAAATATACTCTTACCATGTTATACAGCAATTGCACCCTTTGGCATTTACCCCAAGGATTTGAAAACTTAGGTCCATATAAAACCTGCGTCCAGATGTTTATAACAGCTTTAGTTGCAATTGCTGAAGCTTGAAAGCATCTAAGATGTGTCCTTTAGTAGACAAATGGATGAAATGAACTGTGGTACTTCTCGACCATGCAGTGTCGTTCAGCACTAGAAATAAATGAGCTACAAAGCCACGAAAAGACACAGAAGACCCTTAAATGCATATTGCTAAGTGAGAGAAGCCAATCTGAAAAGACCCCATACTGCATGCCTTTCACTCTATGACATTCTGGAAAAGACAAAACTATGGAAGACAATAAAAAGAATAGTGGTTGCCAAAGGTGGGAAGTGGGTCTGGGAGATGAACAGGGAGAACACAGAGGATTCCTAGGGCAGTGAAAATACGCTATAGGATATCACAATGATAGATACATGTCATTATCCACTGGCCAAAACCCACAGAATGTACAACACCAAGAATGAACCCTAGAGTAACTACAGACTTTGGTTGATTATGACATGTCAGTGTAGGGTCATCTTTAGTAAAAAATGTACCATTCTGGCAAGCGATGTTGACAAGGGGAGAAGCTATGCTATGCCTACGTATGTGTGGGGGCAGAGTGAATGGGGAAATCTCTGTACTTTCAATTTTTTTGTAAACCTAAAACTGCTCTAAAAAAATTTAATCTCTAGAACAATTAAAAAAAATTCATTCAACAACAACAAAAGAAAGAAAGAAAGAAACCAACCAACCTCAGGCAGAAATAAGATAAATTAATTTGAGGTCAGCCCAACATCTATTTCCTTTACCCTGTATAATAGGTTCAAGGGCCATTTAACTTACAGTCCTGGAGAAGTTAATAGTTAACCCCTTCACCTCTTCAAGCTTTCAGGTAAAAGTTGAGGCTTAGAAACCAAACAGGCACACTCTTACGATCCTTGTTTTTCACAAACAACACACATACAGACCAGATTAAATAAAATATCCTGTGTTCCATGTCAGAAATTTGTACTTAAGTCTTGGCTCACCAGGACTGAGATCTGGACACAGTACTTACTCTAACGACCCTTCATTTCCCCAGCCTTAAAATGCTAAAAATAATACCTGTCCTTAGAGTCTTGTTATGAGGATTAAATGAGACAACCTATATTGCAAGCTGCTTTATAAAATGTAAAACACTATATAATCTGTTTTATATTATTACTAATTGTATGAATTATCTAGAAGTCGATCACTGGAAATGAGCTGATACTGGGTTCACATCAATAATAATAAAACACTAGGGGCGCCTGGGTGGCTCAGTGGGTTAAAGCCTCTGCCTTTGGCTCGGGTCATGATCTCAGGATCCTGGGATCGAGCCCCACATTGCACTCTCTGCTCAGCAGGGAGCCTGTTTCCCCCTCTTTCTCTCTGCCTGCTTCTCTGCCTACTTGTGATCTCTGTCTGTCAAATAAATAAATAAAATCTTAAAAAATAATAATAATAAAACACTGGATAAAGAAATAATAAGGCATCCACATTGGAAGGGAAGAAGTAAAACTGTCACCATTGGCAGATGACATGATATTATATACAGAAAACCCTAGATGCCACCAAACACTGTTAGAACTAATAAACAAATTTAGTAAAGTTGTAGGATGCAAAATCATACAAAAATCTCTTGCATTTCTATACCCCAATAATAAGCTCCTGGAGATGTTAAGAAAGTAATCCCATTTACAACTGCATCAAAAAGAATGAAATACCTAGGAGTAAATTTAACTAAGGAGATAAAAGACCTGTGCTTGGAACTATAAGATACTGATGAAAGAACCTGAAGAAGACACAAATAAATATAAAGATATTCTACGCTCATGGATTAGAAGAGTTAACATTGTCAAAATGTCCATCACAACCAATGCAGTCTACAGATTCTATGCAATCCCATCAAATTTCCAATGGCATTTTTTACAGAAATAGGAAAAATATGATCCTAGTTTTGTATGAAACTACAAAAGACCTGGAAAAGACAAAGCAATCTTGAGAAAGAAGAATAGAGCTGGAGGCACAATGCTCTCTCAAACTGTATTACAAAGCTATAGTAATCAAAATAGCATAATATTACCATAAAAACAGATCAATAGAGATGATTAGAATAGAACAGAGAAGCCAGAAATAAACCTAGATGCATATGGTCAATTGACTTATGACAAAGTAGCCAAGAAGATGCAATGGAGAAAGATAGTCTCTTCAATCCATGGTGTTGAGAAAACTGGACAGCCTCATGCAAACGAAGGAAACGGTACCATTATCTTATGCCACACACACAAAATAACTCAAAATGGATAAATACTTGAATGTAAAACCTGAAACCATAAAAGTCCTAGAAGAAAACAAAGGTGGAAGCTCCTTAATATCAGCCTTGGGGATGATTTTTTTGGATTTGAAACCAAAAGCAAAAGCAACACAAGCAAACAAGTGGGACTACATCACACTAAAAAGCTTTTGCACAGTAAAGAAAACCATTGACAAAATGAAAAGCCAAACTACCAAATGGGGGGAAATATTTGCAAATTATATATCTGATAGGTTAATATCCAAAATATATAAAGAACTTATACAATCAATAGCAAAAACCCCAAACAATCCAATTAAAAAATAGGCAGAAGATCTGAATAGTCGTTTTTCTAAAGAAGACATCCAGATGGCCAACAGGTACATGAAAAGATGCTCAACATCTCTCATCATCAGGGAAATGCAAACCAAAACCACAGTGAGGTATCACCTCACACCTGTTAGAATGACTATATCAAAAGGACAAGATATAACATGTGTTGGCCAGGATATGGAGAAAAGAGAACACGTGGGCACTGTTGGGGGAATATAAACTAGTACAGCTTCTATAGAAAATAGTATGACGTTTCCACAAAAAATTAAAAACAGAAATAGTACATGATCCAGCAACTCTGCTTCTGGGTTATCCAAAGAAAATGAAAACATTCTGGGAGCCTGGGTGGCTCAGTCGATTAAGCATCTGCCTTCGGCTCAGGTCATGACCGGAGGGTCCTGGGATCGAGTCCTGAGTTGGGCTCCCTGCTCAGTGGGAAGTCTGCTTCTCCCTCTCCCTCTGTCCTTTCTCCACCCCCCGCCAGTGCATCTGCTCTCTCTTTCTCTCAAATAAATAAATAAAATCTTAAAAAAAGAAAGAAGACACTAATTTGAAAAGATGTACGTACCCCCGTTTATTGAAGCATTATGACAATAAGCATGATGTGGAAGCAACCTAAGTGCCACCTGACACTTAGTGTCCACTGAACAGATAAAGAAAAGGTAGTATACATATGTAATGAAATTTCACTCATTCAGAAAAAAAGAAAATCTTGCCATTTGTAAAAACATGGATGGACCCCGGGGGCATTATGCTAAATGAAACAGGTCAGACAGAGAAAGGCAAATACCATATGATCTCATTGATTTCTGGGCTCTAAAACAAACAAAAACCAACCAACCAAACAAATAAACCCAAGTTTAGAACTACAGAAAACAACAAATTGGTGGTTGTCAGAGGTGGGGTGGGGTTGGGCGGGGGGGCTCTGAAATGGCTGAAGGGAGCCAAAAGGTACAAACCTCTAGCTATGACTAAGTCATAGGGGTGTAATGTACGCGGTAACTACGGTTAGTACTATAGCACTACATTAGGCAGACAGTAAATGCTGAAGTTACAAGAAAAAATAATTCGTAACTATATATGGTGACCAATATTAACTAGACGTACTGTCGTGATCATTTTGCAATACACCCAAATCCTGAATCACGCACGATGCTGTACACCTGAAACTAACACGATGCTGTATTTCAATTTGTTATACATCATAGGTCAATTGTATCTCAATTAAAAAGAAACAATGACACAACAATGAAATTTACTGTTGATTCAAGTGTGATTCTAAATCCTCAGAGAAGGAAAGAAGGTCTGGGAGTTTGAGGGAGATGACTTTTCTCTCCACCCAAAATTTATCTGACATGACAGAGAACAGGACGTGCGGGTGGTTGATTCCAGTGGAACAGTCAACCCCAACTAAACAGCAGTTTAGGGTGTCGTTTACAGCCAACCATCCTCACACCAGACCTAAACAAGAAAGCTTGTCCCTCTGCTGTTCTACAGAGATACCAGGTCTGACCGCACGTCTGCTCGCTGGCACGGAGCTTCTGCGGCACGGGGAACAAGAGCTGGGATGCCGGGGTCTTCCACACACAGCTTCTATCTCCCTCCAGGAGCAAAGCTTTCAAGGGAAGGCTCAGGTCAAGGAACTCTACACCACGATCCATTCGCTGAGTGTCACACGGGAATGACGGACCAAGCATTGTCCTGGGAGCGTTACATATGCACGGTTATTCCTACTCATCCCCCTGTTGAGTGAGGCCTGCAGGCATAGAGGTTAAGAAACATTCTCAGAGCAACTGACCCCCGGGGCAGTCTGCATCCAGAGGCTAAGATCTTAAACATTATCGCCTCTTTTTAATAGATACTGGGACTGTTTGAAAATGGGGCTTAAACAACCCTAATCTTTGGAATACTGGATGGATGATTTTCTTCTATGAATACAGACTCAAGCTATTACTGTTTAACTAGTCATGTGACTATTCCAGAAAACCTTGTCTTATATAGCTTTTAAGCAGGTCTTAGAAAATAGTGCAAGTAATGAGGAAGGGAACAAAAAGTAAGGACTAATAAGGAAAGGAAAAAATCCCATTTTCTAACAAAATTACTATTAAAATCGTCACCTGTGAAGTGAAATTTCACCGATTCTGGAAGACCTGAAACAGAAAAGAGAAAATCAATACATTGGTGAGCATATGGGGGTCAGAAATAGATGGAGAAGGTACAAAATATGGGGCAGAGGTTAGAAAAGTAAAGGATGTTTTAAACTAAATAATTATGGTTTGAGGAAAGATTACCAGGTGTTTTGTTAATGTTATGTTGAATTTAATGGTGCCAGCACTAATTTCAAGTAACAAAAAGAATGGCAGAGTAGAATAATTTTATATCCCAGTAGTTATAGAGTAATTTATAATACATTCATTCAGATCCCATTTTATCAGTACATAAAATCCTACAAATCGGTGAATGTGGGTGATGTCGTATATCACTGACAGGCTCTCTGGTGGGTCAGTTCCATTTTAGAATTGAGTGATGCCTGGGACATTGATTTACACACTATAACGATGTGAGAGATTTATCTCATGGCATTTATCCCATAGATTACACAGGACAGGACTCTGCTCTCTCTAAAAAGGCTCTAGGAACTTAGGCGAGTATAATAGATACGGAAATAACTTCAACCATGGCTGACATGTTTTCTTTCCCTCTAATCCCAGGATATCCTGAGTTTCTTTGTAAAGTAGGTCTTTTGAAGTAGGGGTTAGAGAACCATGAACATTTTCATGGGCTATTAGTTACCCAGTTACCAAACACTGGGGATCCTCCTTAGAGAGGAGGCCTACACATATATGTTTCAATATTTTCAAAGAAGAGTTAATCATTTTCTGGACAATTGCATTTATGTATATAATGGAAAATATGACTTTAAATGCTTTCTATAATTTAAGATGTAACTCTAAAATTATTTAACCCATGTTCAAGTTACATAAGAAATCACCAGCAGTTCTGTATGAGTAAGGCTACTATATAAAAATAATATTCCATATTAATCATGTTATATACATGCATCTTAAAGATCATAGGGGAACAGGCTCCAAGATTTTTAGAATCATTCCAAGGCACAGAAGTATTTAGGTTTAGGACTCAAAACTCCTGCATTCCGGTCAGCAGCTTTGGGTACTAGGTCGAGGGGAGAGATAAGGGATAACAAAGATTAACTATGGTGGCTTATTGGAAGGGCACAAAATGGCTTGTATGAGAAGAAATCCAGGTATTTGGGATGCCTGGGGGCTCGGTTAGTTGAGTGTCTTTCAGATGGAGAAAGTCTTAGAGTCTCCCTTTGGATTAGGTCCTAGGATAGGGTCCTGGGATCAAATCCTGCTTCTCCCTTTGCCTGCCGCTCCCCCTGCTTGCGCGCGCACGCTCTCTATGACAAATAAATAAATAAAATAATAATAATAATAATAATAAATAAAATAAAATCTTTAAAAAAAAATCTAGTTATTCTTTTGTTCAGTCTTCTCTTCCTTTACAAAAGGTGGCTTCTGTCAAATCCTGGCCTAAACAGTTGCATTCTTCATCCCCGCATGGGACCTTCCCGGTGTAGCCCGGCATGTTTCTCACTGGATTCCCCTCGCCCACAGCCCACCCACCCTGGCCTCCTCCTCCAATCCACTCACATCACTGCGGTTAAAGAGTTCTTCATGAAAGCCCATCTCCCCAGATCTTTAAACCTCCACTGGGTTCCTATTGCTCTTGGGATAAAGATCTAAATCCTGACGGGCTTCCAGGGCCTCTGAGGTCTGGCCTCTCTCTCTCTCTCCAGGCTCACCCTTGTTCTGCTCAACCTTCTACATTCCAGACACGGACTTTCTGTTGTTTTTTTTAAACCCCCAGAATGTCACATTCTCTCCCCTCTCAGGGCCTCTGCCCATGAGCTATGTGCCCTTCCTTGGGAAATGTTCTCCCAAGTATCCCAAGAGGCACATTTAGGCTGATGAGCATCTACTCATCCCTTGCTGCCAATACCCTGGGGCAGCCTCCGCTGAACTCTTAGTCTCGGCCAGTCTTGTCACTTCGAAGCCCACCACTGGACATTTTTCTTTCTCTCCAGAGCTCTTACTCCCTACCTAGGTCCCAAAACTCACCAAGAACAGGATTCATGCCTCTTTTTGTTCACCACTATAATCTCCAAGACCTCAGAGCCACATAGGAGGCCCCAAATAAAGATTTATTGAAAGCATGCGTGCATGCATGAATAAATGAAAAAAAAAATGAGGAAATGAGCCCAAACTACACATTGGCCCACAAGTCTCAAGTGATTTTGAACAGCTCTAAAGTGATGTCACTAAACTGTCAGAAGGACAACAGGAAGAGTTAGGGAGAAGCTGCCATGAGGCTCCCCAGGGAGCAGTCTGGGTGCCTGAGAAGAGACGAGAAGGCATTACCAGCGAAGGAGAAGGCCGTGATCTCCTGGAGGTGGGGAGCTGCCGGGGGAGGTCGGTACATGATCTTGCCCTGGTTAATATCTTCCTGTGTGAAATACCGGACGGGAGAGTGAGGCTTGTCCCTGTGTTCGATGATCCCTGGGGAGCAAGAGACTCAGCATTAGCATGGACACTGATTCTGATGGTTGACGGAATGCCTGGGGCCATAAATCCGCCTTTCCCCCTGGTGGGGGAGTCCTCTATCCTTCAAGAGCAAGTGCTCTCCCGTTTCTCTTATCATCCCATTCTCCAGTCATTCAAGAAAAAGGCAAATCTGAAACCGAAACAGACTTCAACAGGACCTTTTAAAAATGCTTAATTGAATTACAGCCGACAGTACGATATTAGAGTCAGGTGTACCACTTGGCGATCTGACGATTGTGTACATTATGAAATGCTCCGCACCATAAGCGCAGTCACCATCTGTCACCACACAAATTGATCACAGTACCACTGACTATATTCCTTGAGCTGCGTTCTTCATCCTCGTGACTACTTATTCTGTAACCGGAAGTCCGTACCTCTTAATCCCCTTCACCTACTTTGCCCACCCCCTACCTGCCACCCTTCTGGCAACCACTAGTTTATTCTTGGTATTTATGAGTCTATTTTTGAGGGTTTGTTCGTTTGTTTTATTTCTTAGATTCAGACGTAAATGAAAGCGTATGGTATTTGTCTTTCTCCGTCTGACTTCACTTCGTACAACACCCTCTGGGTCCAAGTCGTGTTGTCATGAATGGTGAGATTTCACCATTTTCCTGACGACGCGTGGTGTTTGAGCCTCTTTTCGTGTGTGAAGTCCAAATAAATTTTTGACTAAAAGTCATTGACTATAATCAATAGTAAGACACAAACTACTACCCCTAAAAAACTTAGACTAGGTAATTCTCTACAAGTCGTAGACATTTCACCATAATTTGAGATTCTTTCAATAAAGTTTAAAGGTCAAGCTTGCTGAGAAAATGACATAGAGCGACGCCTGGGTGGCTCAGTGGGTTAAGCCTCTGCCTTTGGCTCAGGTCATGATCTCGGGGTCCTGGGATCGAGACCCACAGCGGGCTCTCTGCTCAGCAGGGAGCCTGCTTCCCCCTCTCTCTCCCTGCCTGCCTCTCTGCCTACTTGTGATCTCTGTCTGTCAAATAAATAAATAAAATCTTAAAAAAAAAAAGAAAATGACGTAGATTGGTCTCCTGGTGAGGCTATAATGAGAGTTTTCTCAAATTACCCCTTTCCTTCAGAAACACCTCGGCCTCTGTGATAACCTTTGGCAACAGGAACATGGATCACAATTATTCTAAGAATTGGATTTGCAATTTTAACTCTGGGATAAATCTTTAGAGGCTGAAAATTTACCTATCGGTTCTAAATTTTGCAGGCACAGAAATAATGCCCTGATCACCTTTCATGTCCTATCAACTCTTTCAAAGGACACATGTGAGAGTTGATGTTGAACTAATTCAGGCTCTGAGGGGCTGAGAGACCTATAGTCATTCTCCAAAAGACAGCCCAGGTTGCTGGACGGAGAGAACCCCACTCTGCTCTGGCAATGTGAGGAGAAACGCTCTTGCTATGACTCAGCAGATTTAGAAAAAGAGAAGCATGACTTTGAGGTGTTTAATTTCTCTGGACTTTATCAAAGGGGTAATATAATTTGATTCTTAGACATTTATCTCTCCTGGGGGATTTGATAATGTGGAAGGCTTACATCCAGGGCAATGGCTGGTCTTGGGAGAGCAGCCTCAGATTCGGGAGCAGAACTATCTTAGTAGAGCTAATCTCCTTTCCATGAGGGAAACCCCACACCTCTGTTAGGGACGGGCTTATTAGTTAAGCCCCAAGTTCAGCCATCTAAAGAATGAAGAGTGATGGCAGCGGCCCACCTCTCCTCTCTGCCGACTGTGGTTTCACATCTTCATTTTCCCCGCCACGAAAGGAGGGACTCATCCAAAGGGGAAAGGAACCGAGTGTGTGTGGCTCAGCACACTCTGCACTCGCTGGCCGAGCTCCTTGTCCTGAGCACACGCTCGTTCCCATTCTTGTCTGTTCACCTCCCCTAACCTCACCAGGGCAGGGTCTGGCCCTGCAGACAGTGCCCGTGTCTGTCCAGTTCTGCCCGTGCACGAAGGGGCAGCTCAATCCAGTGACTCAAGCTGTGTGCACACCACCTTCTCCAGCACAGCCCTGGTGTACTAAAGCTGTCACACTCATCTCCGTCTGACCGACCGCGGTGTCTCTTTCTCAAGTGGTCCTAAACTCAGAACCAGGGAACAGAGAGCGTGAATAATTGTTACTGCTTAAATCCTCAACAAGTACCTGCAGACGAAACTCCCGAGCTTTGAAGACAGGCCAACAATTAGAAGACAAGAGCATCACTCAAAGGGTCATTGACTGCACGTCTTACCTTGATTTGGATGAAGAGGTACAGTGATATTGTATATAATCTTTCTGCTTGGCCTCTCAGAGTTTACGAAGGAGAGGGAATGAGGCTGAATCACAGTCAGGGCGTCCTCCCGAGCCTAAACAACATTTAAGGGAGAAGAAAAAACAGGGTGATGAAAACAAAAGCCAGAGGCAAAAACAAACCTTGCTCACTCTGGGCTTTTAAATTAGTTACAGCAAAATTTTTTCTGAAAGCTCGGAAGAAGGTTCTGGCCTCTTGCACTGCAGATCTGTCTTGGCCTTAAGAGCCTCAGAGGGTCATAGAATGTTCTTCCAGTTCTTTTGCACTCCCCCCCGCCCCGCCTGCTGCCCCCAGGTTTGTGTTGGTGCATACTGTGGGGTGTCCCAATATGACCCCTCTTCCCCAGGTGGGACTCGCAGCGGGACACGTTAACACGAGCCAGCGCAGCCTGCTCTCCTCCTCTCCTGCTGTTTGCAGCTGGGCCACTACATCCCTGCTCCTCTGATGGGATGGGCTGAGGCCGCACCTGGCAGGAAACCCTCCCTAACCACACCAGCTTTGCCAACGGGAACTGTGATGTTTTCAAAGGGCAAAAGATGAACTGACCTCAAACACCAAAAGACACTCATCATTTGAATTCAGAGGTTTAGGAATTATTTATTAAAGCACATAAAACTGGAGCATGTTTTCTTTGTCTCCATTGTACCCTTCAAAAGGACTACATTTTGCTTTTCTCTTCCAGTCCTCAGTATCCAATGAAGGGGTCAAGCAAAATTAATCAAAAGGCCAATGTGTACATATTTTTTAATGTCCATTCACTTGTATATAGCCATAACCCACCAATAGTGACAACTCTCAAAAAGAGAGAGAGAGAGAGAGAGATTTCAAATCCCATGACCAGGCATAACAGTGAGTTGGGGACAGCAGCAAAAACATACAGAGTGGAGATGAGAAAAGGGAAAACTAGTGTGAGGACAGGCCCCTTGCGTGGGTCACATACGCTGTTAACAAGACAGAACAAAAATATCTGGCTCCTTGCAGGCTCTTCCTAGCTGACCCCTTCAGGGTTGAGTTGGACACGCTGTCCGCCTCTTTGAAGCTCTGCTTCCTCGAGAAGGAATTTCCCCATTTAGGAAAGGATTAAGTAGGGCTCAGCAATTCCCACGCAGGAGGGCCTGGTGCTCTTGCTTTTAACCATGAAAAGATTGAAGGTTGCAGTTGCTTTGTGAGTGTCCTGGAGGCACACTTGTCCTGGGAGGGGCGGCATCTGCAGGTTAGGACAACCCCCCTAGAGTACAGAGTCATATTTCAGGCCACTGCTCAAGTCTGGAATGTCATGAGTAAGGAAAGTAAGACTTAGGAACAGCCGCTGGTCTCTCACTCTAAAACAAAACAAGTAAGGTCAACAAATGAAAAATCCTGGCCCTGTGGGAAGTGTTTACAGCCTACGCAAGTGTATACACACCTATACCCGTGAACAAGTGTGGGCCCGGCCACATGGACACAAACAGGCAGGCTCAGCACCTCGTTCAGTTCCTCCCCTTTTTATCTCGAAGCCGTCACAGTATCTGAAAATTCTCAGGGTATTATGAGATATTTTTGACCATCTAGATGCCCCTAAAATAATCCAGCCATTAGAAGAGGGACTGGACAGAGGAGTGTGGATGAAGGGAAATATATGCCGAGATAACATATTTTATTATGGAATTTATTGATGATTTCTCTACTAATAGAAGGGACAGGAGGTAGAAAAAGTAACGACTTGATTCCCTGAAGAAAGCAATATTGAGTCTGACATATATCAAAGTACAATCAATTTTAATATTGGCTATTTGGAATGTTCAATATTTATCAATTAGACATAGGAAGAAGTGAAAGATTACATTTCATAGAAATCATTACAGAAGACACTTTTTTATTAAAATATCTGTCAACAACCCAGAAGTACAGAATAATGTTTCTCATAATACCCATGTTACCTCTGAATATGTCTGGAATCCAACTGCTTCTCCCCAACGCTGCTGCCACCACCCTGCTGGGAGCCACAGGCACACCTGGTCACCAGGACAGCCTCCCCACTGCCCTCTTCCTCTCCCGCCCACCTGAAATCCATTTCAGCCCAACAGCCAGCCAAAAAGGAGGTTCAACTTCTGTGGCTCAACACCTAGTAAGGGCTCTCCATTTCACCCAGAAAAAACCTGAAGTCCCTCCAATGGCCCGTGAGGACTTACAAGATCTACACCAACCCCTCCCTCTCCCTGCCTCCCTGCCCCCGACACACACATTGGGCCCATCTCTGAATCTGAGATGCCTCTCACATGCACTCACTCTGTTCCAGCCACACTGGACCACCGAAGCCCACCCCCCAACTGTGTCTGTACACATGGCTCCCTGGGCCTGGAACACTTTCCCCTCGGGTGCCTGCACAGCTCTCTTCCTCACCTCCTGCAAGTCTTTCTTTAAATATCTTTGTTTTAATAAAGCTCAGCTCATTTACATCTACAATCTGGGCCCGTCTCTGCTGTTGCCACCACCGCATTTCTGATCCCCTTGACCTTGGTCTTACCTTTTGTTTTACCATAATACTTTTCACTCACATGCGACATATGAGTTATTTACTTGATTTATGACTTATTGTCTATTCCCTCATGCACCAAGACAATGGAAACTCCATGAGAACGTGGATTTTTGTTTGTTTGTGGATAGATCCAAGCACCTAGCCCATGAAAGAGCTCAACAAAAATTTGTTGAGTGAATGAAAAATATCATTATGAGAAGATTAAGCTAAGAAGTAAAATAATGAGAATACTTTTATAGCAACTTAATTAAAAAAGTATTTCCCATCATCTTTCAATGTTGTCTAAAGAGAGGCAAACACTTCAACATGTAAACCTTAGCAAAGGGTGTGTGTAATTTAAATCTTCGGGATCCCAGGTCAGGATTTATAAACAACATTATTATTTCAGCTGCCACTAAAAGAAAGACCACTTTCACCTGTCGGCTCTGATATTAGCAAAGCAGCAAAGCTCATGGCTGGCCTCAGAAGTTAAATTCCCATGAAAAATAAGAAGATGGGATGAGTAAAAAGGGGTTCTACAGGGAATCATCTTCTCACACAGTTTGGTTAGGACAACAAAATTAATTCACTCCCCTATTCATGTAGAGAATATTTAGTCAGAACCGACGTGGGGCAGGTGCCAAGCAAAGAGCTGTGGGAGATGCACGATGAATCAGACGCCGACTTTTTCCTCAAGGATTTCCGGTTTTTGGTAAGGGGAGTTCGTAAATAACTCCAACGCAGAAACTGCTAAGTACTGTGAAAGGCTCAGATAAAGCACAGTAGGAATTCCAAGGACAAAGAAACATTTCTAGAAATTGTAGATAACAGTTTTATTAGTGTTTGAAAAGGTCTCAAGAAAAAACATGGACCCATAAGTCCGCAGCCATAAATCAAATACGGCATGCCCAGACTTGAGTCTACAGGACAAAAAAGAGCTCAGCTGTTCCAACCGAACCCCTGCGAACCCCAGGAAGAGCGGTTTGAAGAGAACTCTTGTTACAGCGATCACTCCCGAGACCAGTGGACCTAGGAGGGCTTCTGCAAGGCCTTCCTCTCAAGTGGGGACCGTGGGCAACCCACCTCTGAGTACCACAACGATCTGAAAAAGGACGTAACAAATATGGTTTCGCATTAAGAGATAAGAGAATTTCTTTCCCCTTTAAGAAGAGAATTGGAAATACAATATTCGAAGTATGTGTTTGTATGTGTATACCCATATGATTAATTTATTTGAATTTGAAGGTGATATAGTAAAGGGAATTATTAGATGTGTGAAAGTAGGTCTGAAAATGGTTCATTTAGTCAACAGATATTCACTAAGCAAGTACTTTTTTTGTTTGTTTGTTTGTTTTTAAAGATTTTATTTATTTATTTGTCAGAGAGAGAGGGAGAGAGAGAGAGCGAGCACAGGCAGGCAGAGTGGCAGGCAGAAGCAGAGAGAGAAGCAGGCTCCCTGCCAAGCAAGGAGCCCGATGTGGGACTCGATCCCAGGACGCTGGGATCATGACCTGAGCCGAAGGCAGCCACTTAACCAACTGAGCCACCCAGGCGTCCCTAAGCAAGTACTTTTATACGAGGCATTGCGTCAGATGCTGAGGAAGATACCAAGACTAATTAAAGATTTTGTCCTTAAGGATCTTCTAAATCAAACAGTGGATAGTTACTTGGAAAACTGAGTTGATGTAAAGCTATTAACTTATTTGCTGAATCTCACACTATGCTATGCTATTTATTGGTAAACATGCATGTTTACAGATCTCCTTGCCCAAATTTGATATATATATCCTAAATGTATACATCTCAGATCACACACACACACACACATATATATCTTTTTTTTTTTAAAGGATTTTTTTAATTTATTTATTCGACAGAGAGAGTGAGCACAGAGTGGCAGGCAGTGGCAGAGGGAGAAGCAGGCTCTTTGCTGAGCAAGGAGCCCGATGTGGGACTCGATACCAGGAGGCTAGGATCATGACCTGAGCCAAAGGCAGCTGCTTAACCAGGCGTCCCACACACACATATATCTTATAATATTATTCAGACTATACACATCTTACACATGTATGCAGGCGCATAATTCTGATGGAACACTACAAAACAAAATGGTAGGATACATGTAAAGGACCAGATTTGATGAAGAGCATTACAGAAAGGCCAGAGAACAAATTTCCATTTAGGCAGGTATTTTTTTATGCTGCTTTTTCTTCCTGGGGAATCTCAGGCCCGAGCACTAAACCACCACATGTCATTAATGATTCTCAGCGGTTTATCTCCCGCAGAGAGTATCTACCGGTCTTCTGCCAGCCCTTACCAGGCCCACCTTTTGTAAGCGCCTCCCACTGAGCTCCTCACGGCCTCCAGTGCTCCCCCTTCCCGGAAGTCCGCATACATTCCTGACCTCAGTGAAGGGCGTCCTTCCATAGCAGAAACTGGGCCGTTTTACCTACTTCTACACAGTTGACCTCCACGGCTCTGGGTATCTTTTAATCTCTCCCTATGTTTTTTTACACCATCTTAACCACTTTTAAGGGCACAGACCAGCAGTGTTAACTGTATACACATCGTTGTGGAACACATGTCTAGAACTTTCTCATCTTTCAGAACTGAAACTCCATATCTACTGAACAAAATCAACTCCCCATTTCCCTCTCCCCACCTCAACCTCCCAACCCCTGCAGGGGCCACTACCTTTCCACTTTGTGTTCTGGAAGTGTCACTACATTAGGTAGCTCCCGTAAGTGGAATCAAGCAGTATTTGCCCTTTGGTGACTGGCTTATTTCACTCAGGTTCGTGAACCCTTAAGATATGAACCCTTAAGGTTCATACATTCTGGAGCACGGCAGGATTTCCTTCTTCTTAAAGAGTGGATAATATCCTGTTGTTATATATAACATAATTTCTTATTTATCTCCTGAAGGACATTTAAGATGCTTCTGCCGCTCAGCCATATGCATCCTGCTGCAGTACACAGGCTGTGCCATTGTCTCTGAAATCTCACTAACCCTCCACCCTTACTGCCAGCACACACGGTACGTGCTACCAATCATGTGCTAGATGCCCGTAACAGCCCATGCCCTGGCCTCCCCGCTCTCCGTCTGGACCCCACGTGGGGTGTTCTTTACACTACAGCCAGAACGATCTTCCTAAATTGAAAATCTGATCACGCCCCCTCTCCGCTATGAATCGTTTAACACCCTACTTGCCCAAAAACATCCTTTCAGGACAAAATGGAAACTCTTCATCTTATCTGTAAGGTCCTCTATGATCTGACTCTCATTTCTTACTTCTTTTTCACCTAGGGATTTATGCTCTGGCCAACTGAACTCTGTGTAATTCCTCAAACATGTCATGTTCTCCTGTGTCTCTCAGTTCTTTCACCTGCTGCTCGTCTCCCTGGCATGAATTTCCCTCTATTTGTAGTCTAGATAAATGGGGTTTCAAGTGTGGTGAGCAGAGCAGAAGCAACAGTATCACTTGGAAACTCGTTAGAAATGCACATTCTCAGCCTTAGACCAGATCTATTAAATTAGAAAACCCCGGGGTGGGCTCCAGCAATCTGTGATCTAACCAACCCTACAGGTGATCCTAAGGCAGGCTGACACTTGAGTCCACGCTCTAGAGCTAATTTACACTTCAACCAGCTCAGCTCACCTCCAAGAGAAAGCCTTCCACGACCTCCCCCACACTCCACTGGACTAGGTGTCTCCCTACTTGCTTCCATAGTCTGACTCTGCTTGTGTATCATATCATAGCATTCATCCTGTCCTGGTTGTCATTGCTTATTATTTGCTTCTTTTGGACTCTAAGTTGCTTGCGAAGAGGGACTGTTTTATAGTCATTGAATCTCCAATACATTTCACGGCACTTGGGATAAATTAGGAGCTCGAAAGTGTTTATTGGGATGACTGAATGACTGGAGAGGTGGACCCCTGTCCTTAAACACAGACATGGGCACCATATTAGTATTTAGAACATTCATGATGTATTTACCAAATATGTGCACAACGAGTGTGCTTAGGTGAGTCCAAATCACTAAATAGAAAATGTGTTTTTGTCACAGATTTCAAGTATATCCGCTAGTAATGGCCCCAATTAATGTCAAAAGAAATACACACTGTGTAGATTTTAAGGAACAAAAGAGTGGGCTAATCACATTTTACAGTAAACTCACCTTTGTGGTATCCTAAATTAGACAAGACAGATGCAATTTGCAAACATGCAACCTGAGGCCCTAAAGGTTAAGTAGCATGAGAAGCTTCTAGAGGTCCACAGCTCTGTGCATTGATGGCTCAGGACAGCACATAGTGGGAATAGCACCACCGTCATTGGCTCCTGGCCCATTTTTCCCTTCTAAACCCAAAATAACACTGCATTAGCATTTGGCAAGAAATGTGTATGCACATTTTTCTTTTCACTTTACAGAAAATTCTGATCCAAGTTCCTCCAGTCAGAATGATGAATTATAGACTTTATAGTGCTGCTGAATTATGATTTCTTTAAATTATGGTTTATGGTGGAAATGCCGATACCAGCTATTCATTAAAAATTTTCTGTTTCCCCCTTTATGTCTCTGTCATGCCCCAGACCCATAATTTCTAAAACCATGGCTGCTCTCTTTGTTGTGGCTCAGGGCTGATACACTACTTTGGAGTGTAATTATGTGGGCGCTAACTAAAATGTGAATCCTTTATGATTAATTTACGAGGTCTTATATGCTTGGGGCTCTGTCTAGAACAGGGGTTCTGGCTTTCCATACCCCCTAGATACGGGGTTGCAGTGCAGTTGCTAATTGCCTGAACTAAGCTTCATGTACCAACTTAGCTGTCACCTTGCTTCAAACCTGTCCACGGGCCCACACTCCTTCCTACACCACGCACAAGACCTTCCGTGATCGAGCTCACCAGGCTCCATATCCTTGCTCCTCCTTTGCCTCCTACTGACCTGTGAGCAGTCTTCCCACCATCACGTTGTCCTTCACCTCTGCGTCTTTCTATGTGCTGCTCTTAGGTCTGAAGGAGCCCTGCGCCTTTACCTTCACTTCTCTGTTCCTTCTGACCTGCCCCTCAAACTTCCATTTGGGTAACTGGTACTTATTTCTTTGGATTCGGCAAAGGCATCACTTTCTCCAGGAAAGTTTCATAATAGGAAAACAAAACCAAATGCTCCTCATAGGACTTCTATAACACAGAGTGATCGTTTCTCCAGGGATGTGGAGCCAGAGCAGACTGAACAATTACACCCACATGGTTCTGGTGAAACGGACACAAGCTCCAAACTCTCTCCAACCACTCAAGGAGGCCCCGTGACCTCTGGGATGCTCTAAAAAGGACAGAAGTGGTGGATGGGAGGCTGCGGTGGACTCCGCGCCACCTTCCCTACACTCTGGAATTTTTAATTTCTTTTTCACGTCAACAGGAAATGTGTTCTCGAGGCTGGTTATTATTGGCCCCAGGGTCCACGTTCTGAGTCATGCATTCACCAGATATGAAAGCGGGGTGCTCCATTAAACCCCCACAGCGTGCCTCCTCCAAGCAGAAACCGCGAGCCCTTCCACCCAACTCACAGTCATATGGAGAGATGCTTCCCGAGAGAGTTTAGGCGCCCCGGGTGTCTGCGGTAAGATCGCAATGTTGAACGTGCGGCTCTCCAGCTGTGGGTGGGCATCTGTGGCACTGGACACCTGAAAGGAAACGTCGCACTGGTGAGCCTCGTCCTCTGCTGGGCACAGCCTGTTTGTGCGTGTTTGCTTTTCCCCCTTGAGACCATCTGTCTTGGAATTCGATGTGTTTTTGCATTATAATTTTCATTCTGCTCTTCATTTTAATGCTAATGTTTTACTGATTATAAAAAAAAACGTAATCATTTTAGGCAGTTCTAAAAATGCAGAGAAATACAAATAAAAACTAAAAAAGTCAGAATTTCACTAGGTGAAAATAGAAGTTATTAACATATTGATGCATTTTGGTTTAGTCTATTTTCTATGCATAAGTGAAACTTTAGATACAATTACGTGTTCCACATTTTTATCAAATGTAATACTGTGATGTTTTGCTATTTCACTAGACAATCTTGAAAACATGATTTTTGATAGCTACGTATCTCATTATAAGCATATATGACTCAGGATTTATATGTGATTTTTTTCTAGTTCTTTAAACTTTATCCAGCACAGATACGTACACCTAGACTACAAGTGACACATCTCAGCCTCATCACTGTAAAAGCGAGATTAATAACATTTACAATTAGAAGAGTCACCAAATCAACTTCTTTTTGCTTCAAAACACTAAAAACTGATGCTTTGTCTATGCCATAGCTCCTCTCCTCCCTCTATGCTTCTGAGCTGCCCCCTTGAGCCCTCCATCTCTCCTTTGTCTGCTCCACCATGGGCTTGTTACAAGACCTGCTGAGGCCAGAGTGGGCATATGTAGTTGCAATAATTCCACAGGAGAGGGGGAGGTGTTCTCTCACTTCCGAGGAAAAAGCAGGAATGGCAGTCCTTTCCTTGTGTCTTCTCAAGTTATGCCCAACAGAAAAACTGTCTTCTCTATCTCCATCCCACCAGATGCCTGGAGATCAAGCTTTGGAATATCTACATGTTTTCAAGAAGACATCTTATGGTGTGTCATTATGAATAATTCGGTAACAATAGCTATAATTCCCTAACATCTATCACGGCCTCAGCACCCTACTACCTACTTTTCAAAAGTTATCTTACTTATCTACTTACTAATCTATCTACCAAGTAGCTATTATCTCCTATTTTAAAGATGAGGAAACTGAAGGTCAAAGAAGTTGAGCAAGGTGTCTAAGTCATGGTCAATAAGGGTCAGTATTCAACCAGGTCAGCAGGTTCATGATCTTCCCACTGACCAAGATGGCTCAACTTGGAAGCTTTAGAACCTCAGGAAAGGGGAAAATATGCTCTATTTTTTAAAGAAAAAGAATGGAACGCCGTGTAGGTAGTGAAATAGGGACATACTACCAAGCAAAGAAATCACTTCTAGCTTCCTTAGTAAACATACTGGTGTGAAATAAACATTGGTCTTTTCATACTGAAACCCCCAAGGCTGTTTCAACATGATCTGAATATACCAAAGCCAGAGTTCCCTCCTATGCCCCAAATGATGCAAATGTACATGCTTTCTTCTCATTGTGCCATACTCTATTTTTTAATGCCACTGCGTTACATAAATCCCAAGTTTTCCATGCAGAGTAACAGATGGGGTGCATTGATGGCTCATGACAGCACATCAGCATTAAAATAGAATTAAATCCATGCAACTCATTGTATTGCATTTTCTGCTTTAAAAAAAGGAAAGAGAAGGGAAGAAAGAGAAGAATCATTAGAACAGCATCTTTTTAAGTTTAAAATCCTTCTGGGACACTAAAATGATGAATGAGAGAAGTTGCAACCATTTATTTTAGCACACAGCTACAGTGTCTGTGTCATTTCAAACCAAAAGATGAGGCAAGCCTCTAAAACAATGAGACTTTAAAATCACACCAAAACTTCCACATCCAGGAGAACATAACCTCAGAGAGCTGTTTCACATTTGCAATAAAGATGTGTCAGTGCTCAAGATGCGCTTTCTGGAAAGCCTTCAGAGAGAGAGTTCACAAATCACCGGAGGAAACTGAGCTTGTTGCTGCATAATTGCTCCCTGTTTTAACCAAAAATAATTACTGCTCTTCTTACCAGATAGGACTCTGGCTGACTTTTGGCATTTTGGGTTTTTTTTTTTTTTTAAAGATTTATTTATTTATTTATTTGACACAGAGAAAGAGATCACAAGTAGGCAGAGAGACAGGCAGAGAGAGAGGGGGAAGCAGGCTCCCTGCTGAGCAGAGGGCCCCATGCAGGGGTCGATCCCAGGACCCTGAGATCATGACCTGAGCCAAAGGCAGAGGCTTAACCCACTGAGCCACCAGGCGCCCTCTTTGGTTATTTTTAAAAATCAACTTCCAAAGGATGATATACTGTCACTACTGAGGATATGATAAAGAAAATCCCATAGATTGTGAAGAAGATTTCAGGTCAGCGTTCTAAACACATCTTGAGGAAAACGTGTGAAGACTCTCCAAAGGGAACCACTTTCTAAGTAAAAATGTTCAGCTGCCGTGTCTCAAAGTCTAGTACATCTGTTTAAAAAAAGATCAGTCACTTTTGCTTTTCTATAATTACCCATTTAGTGACCAAGTTGCAAAGGCAATCCAGTATCATTTTGAGCAGGTACTGAGACTCCTTCCCAGGGAGGGGCTCCATATGGAGAACGTCCTCCGTCCTGACACCGACAAAGGCAAAGGCAGATCTGAGGATTCTAGTTTGCTGAGGTGCCTTCTTATGATTGAGGTCTTTGCCTCCATTCTGACTCATTCTCTGAGGACCGTGCAGTTCCCCGGGTGCTAAAAATGAGACAGCTAACTTGGCAGAGGGCACGTGAGGCTTGCTCACCCATTGGGCGTTCAATATGCTCAGTATCATCTCATTTTAATACTTTCCAAGTTTAGTTCATCTGCTCCCTGGAAAAGCACCTCTTTTGTACTATACAAACTAGTCAGGCAAGGAAGACGGACACACCAGGCCTCAGGAACAGAATGGATGGTAATTTTAACGAGGTGGGCCACTTACTGGGGCAGTTTATCCCCAGCTGAGTTCATGGACAAAGGAAAAGCCTCAGACTCAGAGGGTCCCCAGACCCGCTTTGGCTGATCACCCACCATGAGAGCTTCTTTATATTTTCTCTGACATTTTCCCAAATTCGTCTCCGCATCTACATTTTGATGCTGTTTCTCAAAGTTCCTCATTCCTTTGTACTTCTTTTTTTTTTTTTTTAAGATTTTATTATTTATTTATTTGACAGAGATCACAAGTAGGCAGAGAGGCAGGCAGAGAGAGGAGGAAGCAGACTCCCTGCCGAGCAGAGAGCCCGATGCGGGGCTCAATCCCAGGACCCTGGGATCATGATCTGAGCTGAAAGCAAAGGCTTTAACCACTGAGCCACCCAGGCGCCCCATTCCTTTGTACTTCTATTCAAGTCTTTATTTCTGAATTGCCCTTGACGTAAGTTTGCCCAATTTTATTGATCTTTCCCAAGATTCGGATTTTGTGCTCATTATCAATCCTCCCATTTTATACTGAATCAATTCCTCTGCTTATCTTTATGAATTCCTCCCTTTTGCTTTCCTTAGGTTTCTCTTGTGGTTTTGTAGCTTCACTTAGTCCATTTATTTTCATGTTTTTCTGCTCAATAATAAGAGCTTAAAGCCATCAATTTTCTTGAGCATTATTTTGTCCACATCATTTAAGTTTTGAGGAGTTACTTCCTCCTCATCAACATTTCTTAATAGTTTGCCATTTTGATGTCCTTTTAGAATGAGTAATTATTTAGGAGACTGTTTAAAAAATTCTAAATGGTTTGCCTTTTTGGTTTGGCCTCTTATTATTAATTTCTAATTATGTTTGATAAGTGCCAGAGAATGCGCTCAGTATAATTTCTTGTTCTTTAATTTATGGACGGCTATGGATGGTCTGTTTGTCTTAGTCTGCTCAGGCTACTATAACAAAAATACATAAACTGAGTGGCTCGTGAACAAAGGAAACTTATTTCTTGCAGTTCTGGAGACCGGAAGTCTGGAGCAGGGTGCCAGCATGGTTAGGTTCTGGTGAGGGCTCTTTTCTGGGTTGCAGACCACTGACTTCTCATTGCGTCTCCACGGTAGGGAGCAGGAAAGCAGGGGGCAGCGAGCTCTCCTGTGACTCCCGTAAGTGTACTAATCCCATTCATGAGAGCACAGCCCTCACAACCTCATCTAATCCTCGTCACCTATCAAGGGTCTCACGTCCATACACCATTGCACAGGGAGGGGGTAGGATTGCGACGTACACATCTCAGGACACATTCAGTCTATGGCGCTGGAATTTGCTCAAGCTTTATAAATGGCAGTAACACACCCACACATAGTGACAGGCAGTATTCTACACGTTCCATACGTATTAACTCATTAAATCCTCATAGTAGCTCTATTTTACAGATGAGAAAAATGAAGCACAAGGATTTCACCAAAATAATTTTCCCAAAGTTGTACAGCCAGTGAACAGCAAAACTGAAATTCGAACCCACGGGTTCGAACTGAAATTCGAACCCATCTTATGATAAGATTGGAAGCAAGGCAGCCAAACCTAAAAAGGTTTGGCTGCCTTGCTTCCAATCTTATCATAAGATGGTAAACGTCCCGAAAACATTTGAAAAAAGAAATATTTTTTTCCTCCATAGGGCACTGTAATATTTGGAAAAAAATTTTTTTGCTCGACACTTTGGCCATTATCTATTATAAACTCCCTGCCATGGGATGACTCTGCTTGTAGAGATCCTGTAAGACTGAATTGGGAGATTAGAAAACCTCTCAATGCTATTAATTACACTTATTCTTCCCCCAAATGTAATTTCCAGGCAACAGAATAATTAACCAAATTGCTTAAAATAAGAGCGAGGGTTTTCATGAGACCATCCAGACGTCAGAAAAGATGTCAGCAGCAGAGGGTACCTGAAAGAGGAAGGAGTCACTCTGGGCTGGGACTCCCGAGTGCTTGTACCACACGATGCCTTCGTTGATGTCTTGCTGGGTGAAGGTGCTGGTGGGAGTTGCTGTCCTCCCATCAGGCAGGTGCTGCCCTTCCTCCGCGGGGCTGTCCGCAGGCATATCAACCAGCAGGACCACCTCTCCTAGGAAAGCCACAGAGTTAGCGAGGATCTCTGGGAAATGTACAAGTCATCAGAGCTCTCATCTCCTTGGCTACTGTTTATCTACCTTCCTTCCTTCCTTTCTTTCTTTCTAACAGAATTTAGGTACTCCTTTCTTTCTAATCTAAGGCGAAGGAAAGTATGTTAACACAGAATTCAATAGGCATCATCAAATTCACCTCCAGACACAGAATTCCCAGTGTCTCAGCTAAAACACACTAAAGGTAATTCAAGGGCACTGAATGTATGAAGTTACTATATCAATTAGCTCACATAAAATCGTGAAGACTGCAAACATTCAAATATGGGGCACTGGATGGATCCACTTGTACCTGTAGCAGGAAATGCGTTCTAACCCACATGTTTTTAATGTAAACACATGGGAAATTTGAAAAAATTCAGAGAGAGTTATTTTTGGGAGAATTCTGTACAATGAGAATGATGTTAGCTGGCCCTGGGATGCCTAGAATGGGGACTGTGGGAAGCACGTTCTGCCGTGGTTCAGTCAGCTCCTCGTCTGGCTGTGTAAGCTTTACATAGGCGTTAGAAGCCTCTGTTCCTCTTGGTAAAATGAGAATCGTTCATGGGTATTTAAAAAGGATGTTGGTCATCCTTATCATTTTATTTGATCCTTCTTTTTTTTAAGATTTTATTTATTTATTTGACAGAGAGACACAGCGAGAGAGGAAACACAAGCAGGAGTGAGAGAGGGAGAAGCAGGCTTCCCACTGAGCAGGGAGCCCAATGTGGGGCTCGATCCTAGGATCATGACCCGAGCCAAAGGCAGCCACTTAATGACAGAGCCCCCCAGGCACCCCTGATTTGATCCTTCTGAAGATGCTATTATTATCTGCATTTAAAGAAAGGTCTTTAGGCTCAGAGAAGTTCAGTAACTTCTTCAGGTTCACAAATTAGGTATGTGAAGGAGTTGAGATTCGAATCCGAAGCTCATATTCTGGGTCATGAAACTCTGTTTCCAATCATGGTTATTTTGTGTTCACAGTCCTGTCTCTACCCTCCAATAACTCAGCTTGTTTTCTCCTCCATCATTCCGTAGACCTCACTGGAATGGAAGCAAGGAAACCTAACCCTAAACGACAATCCCACCGATCTGGTTCTAATGCTTGCTCTTGACCGGAAGCTACTGTTTTTCTTAGAGTGAGATTGCAAATATGGAGGTGTTATGGAAACAATAAAAATTTCACCAGGGCAGTATGCCCTCAAGTGTAGACCAAACAGGAGAATGGATGAACCGCTGAAAACAGAAGCCACGTTCTCAAGAAAATCCACCTAAGAATAAATCTGAGAGAAGCCTCCGCACCACTCAGATGGTAAGAGGAGGGGAGGGAGGGAGAGGGTAAGGTTCTCCAGCAGAACACCCAGATCTTATTACACTAAGTGTACTACACACATTAGACAACTGAAAACACCCTTCAATTACACTAGAGCAATTTTCTAACTTGAAGGTAATATTCCTTCTAATATTTATAGGCACTAAATTTGAATTCAAAATCAGCATAATATCCTGGATGGTGATGAAGTACTGAAGTAAGGAAAAAGCCATCAGTAGTCTTCTTTATAAAATCATGTGTAGAATCAATTCACTCTAGTTTCCTTTTAGTATTGTTTCTCATTTATACCTAAGTCACAAATTCCGTTAGCCACCTCTCTCTAGTTCGACCTTTGTTCATAATATATGTGCTTTTCCAAGATGTAGATTGTTTAGGAATGTGAGGACAGCTGCAAAATACTTGAAAGTAGACTTCTACAATGAAAATGTAGAGAGTAGAAAAATAGAAAATACTCAAATGCTAATTTCCTAGCTGTTCTTCTTTACAATAGGAAAACTAGGCAGACCTAATGAAATAAACCTGTTTTTCCAGATTTAAAAAAAAGCTGCCATGTCATGTAGATGAACAGGAGCCAGAGGATATTGGCTAATCCCATAAATTTCAACTCAGTTAATAGTGACCGAATACATGTGAGGTGCTAGCTATCACACTAGCCTCTTCAGGAATGGGGATTCAAAGATAAGCAAGGCTAGTTCCTACCCGTAAGATCATCCCCCATAAGCACCAGGAGCCACTGTGAGATTTCAGTGGGTGAATGGCACGAACTGACTTAGAACACAAAACATACACGATCAAAACACAGGGAGCCTATGACTGACCCATTGAAGAGGTTGAGTTTTATTTTATAAAATGGTAATCATAGTAATTAACATTTGTGTAGACAGTTGGATCAATTGTGAGACAACTGCAACATCCAGATGAGCGGCAGGAAGTTTGGAAAGAAAGAAACAGACATGAGAGTCACTAAGCAAGTGGAAGCGACAGAACTGGACACTTGTGGTTGTGAAGGGTGCGAGATGGGGAGGGACCCGGGAGTCCCCTGCTGACAGGAAGGGCAGCCAACCCACAAATGCACGAACAGGACAGGGGGAGGGGGAGGGAGCTCAGCACTGGGTCTGCTGAACACCAGGTGCCTTTGTGCTAAGCCCATGAGGAGACGGAGAAGTATCAGTATTTTGTGGGTTCACCATGGCAAGGTGAGAGCTTTTGTGTCGTACCCCACCTCTGCTTTCATTAAGACAAATACAAGCAGCTGACCTGTTAGATATATGGAAATCCAGGCTTACAAAACAGTCTAGGTTTAAAGAAAAGGAATAATAATCTCCACTTGGGATTTCCTTAATACTGACGTCTACGGTTTAATCAAGAATTCTGAGGGGGAAATTTGATAGGTATTAAGAATTAGAATCTCACTGGAACCTCCATGAATTATTTTGGGATTGACAAAATTTGTATTAAAGCTTTCTTACTCGATGCTAAATAATTTAGAGTTGGCAATGTGTTGGATTAAGTCAGGTTTTCCCTCCAATGGTACTTAAGTTCCTTCATTAAAACCATCTCATTAAATTTATTTTCAAACTTGTGAAGTAGCTAAAGGTACAAGTATTAATCAACTTGTCCACACTTATATTTGAGAGCAGCGATGAGTCTGCAAGCGGTGGAACTTGGGTCCATCATGCATTTACCACAAGCAATTTACGTTTGGTTCAGTTCCATGGTCAGGTTTTCACAAAACATCTAAAGCCCAGCAGGGACATTCTAAGGTGAGGAGGGAGTGCACAGTAGGTGGGGTGGCAGGGGAGTAAGGGGTCCACAGATTCACAGCACCGCGACAGACGGATGTGAACAGACTGGTGTGCACTGGGCTTCCCGTTCCCACCGCCTTCTTCACTCCTGAGTGCTTCTTAAGGGTAATGTGATTTGATTATTAATAACAGGGGGCTCTGGACACACAGAAGGAGGATTATGTTCATAGGAAGAAGTTAATTAAGAGACTTATAGTAGGATAGGGTCACAGGCAAGTCTACACGGCATTATCAAGCCGAAATGGCTTAAAAAACAATTTAATTCAGCATTGTTCTTTTTAAGAGTTAAACAGAATATTGGAATATTGGGCTGTCTCTAGGAAATTAAATTTTTTGGCTTTTAATGATCAAGATAAAGGTAGAGAATTTAATACATCAAACGAGTCAAAGATTTTTAGAGCTGAAAAGGATTTAAACATTACTGAGCTAAAAATCAGTGGATAAAAGAACGCAAAGTTGAATAAGGTCGGCAGACTCATTAGTAGCATTGTATCCGCTTGGCCTCCTGGTTTTGATAATTGTTCCACTGTTCTATAAGATGCTACCACTGAAGGAAGCTAGATTAAAGGTATTCAAGGGCTCTTTGTACTATTTTTGCAACTTTTCAGTAAGTCTAAAATTATTTTAAAATAAAAAGTTAAAAAAATTATCTAGCCTAACCTTTCAAAGAAAACTAAGGCTCAAAGGAGACCACTTGCCTTCCTCAAAGTTACACAACTATAATAAAAGACATCCCAGCTAGACCAACTATTTTATAATTATATTAATTCCTAATTAGATTATGCTTTTCAGTGTCTTTGTTACATTGGAATTATTTTTATTTTTTTAAGTCTTTTTTTTAAAGACTTTATTTATTTGACAGAGATGACAAGTAGGCAGAGAGGCAGGCAGAGAGAGAGGGGAAGCAGGCTCCCCGCTGAGCAGAGAGCCCAATGCGGGGCTCGATCCCAGGACCCTGAGATCATGACCTGAGCTGAAGGCAGAGGCTTTAACCCACTGAGCCACCCAGGCACCCCTAAGTCTTTTTTTTTTTTTTGAGAGAGAGAGAGTGTGGGTATGTGAGTGGGGGGTAGGAGGGTAATGGGAGGGACAGAGGGAGAGGGAGAGAGAATCTTAAGCAGGCTCCACACTCATGGCACAGAGCCTGATGTGGGGCTCCATTTCAGGACCCTGGAAACATGGCCTGAGTTGTAATCAAGAGTCAGTTGCTTGGCAGGCTGAGCCATCCAAGTGCCCCATTGGAATTACTTTTAAATTGCATAAAAGTTAACTTTTTCCCCCTCACTACAGAAAATACATAATTTTAAAAATCTGGTAACCAGAGAAAAACAGATTATTATTCTGTTTATATGTATAAAATAATAAATATTATTAAAATAATATTTATTTTTATATATAATAATTATTAAAAATAATAACTATTATTAAATATTATTAATTATCATATATAATATTGTTCAATATTATTAAAAATAATATTTAACATGCCAAGAAAGGTTTTATTTGTAATGAATAAATATTTTTCATTTTGAAAAATATAGTTTTCATTTTCAGGTGATCTATTTAATTCTTTTAAAAAACATACCTGCCTATTCTTTTATTTTTACAGTACTTGGTTATTGTCTTACAGTTTCAATTCCTTCTTTTGTGTCTTTAAGTCATTTTAATATGCTTGTTTTATAGTTTTTATGATTACTCCTTTGTTCGAAATCCTTGGAATTTTAATCATTTTGTTCATTTTTCTTATGATACAATGGATTGTTTCCTCATTTGTTCTGTAATTTTGAATTCTGAGCTAATCTTCAGCTGTTTGGGCTGTGAGAATCCTGATATTTGGAGTTGAGGGTGGACATTCCACAACAGTTTCTACCAGTTTCTGCAAGGGACCCAAGAATTATCACTGGCCTGAGATTAATATTCATATGAATGTCTCAGCTTTGGGTTTCTCAGACCATGGGCGAGTATAACTTCACCCTGGATCTGTGGGAGAAACAGGCCTGAAGTTCTTTCTTAGAACTTTTTTGCTCTACTCCAAGCCCTGGGAAACACAGGTAGGTTTCTTTGCCATCTCTCTGGACTGGTGCCCTTCTTGTTTTCTATTCTGTCCCTCGAAATGAAAGTCTTTCCAGAGTCCCAGTTTTATGCAAGATCTTAACTTTTCTATTTCTGCATGAGCATTACATCTCGAGCCCTTGGGTTACTGGGACACATACAAGCCCTCTCAGGGAAGCTGTTCCATCAGCTCATGCCCAGACTGGCTTTAAGCTCCTTCTCTGTTGGCTACCTGGAGATTTCTCTCTATTCTTGAAAGGTCAGCCACGAGTGCCTTATAATTCTCACCATCTTTTATCCGCATTTCTAGATGATGATGAGGGAAAAATTTTCAAGTTATCATTCTCTACTATCTTGCTAGGAGTGGAAGTAACAACAAAGATCTTTAAAAATGTTTTTATGGAAAAAAAATTTTTTTTAAAGTCTTAACAAGAAGTCTAGCAATGTTCTGGAGGGGGCATAAGGTGGAGTGCGAGAGCCCAAGCTTCAAAATTAAACTGACATTATTAGCTAAATATGCTAAAATGAACTATGTATTAGCAAGTTACTTTCTCTGTAAAATGAATCTATTTTAAAACTTAAATTTTGGATTTCATGTATACTAACAGAAGATTTAAATTTTGGATTTCATGTATACTAACAGAAAATTTAAATTTTGGATTTTATGTATACTAACAGGTCTGCATTACTTAGCATATCACCTGATGCAGGATATGTGTGCAGTATCACAGTTATTTTGATGATTCTGTGTTTAAATGAGAGCTGTGAGGTATTAGAGTCAGTATCGTTGGAGTCACAACCTCGCTGCATGGCGTCACACCATAGCAAGTCCAGGATTGCTGGATACAATGATGAGATCACGACAAAGGAAAAGAAAAGTTACCAAATTGTGGGTGGTCCTGGGTAATTTTGTAGATGATTTCTGAGGCACTGGCACCTGGAGCTTCAGCCTGTAAGATTCTGTTGGTAATCTGCAGCATCCCGCCTTCTGGAACCCACACCATTGAATTAGCCACAAGCCGAAGACCTGCATCATTCTAGAATAAGGGAAGAGTACAGAGTTAAGCCCAAGCCAAAACAAACATATATATATGTTTGTGTGTATGTGTATATATATATATACATATGTATACATATGTATACACATACACGCACACACTATATGATGTATATTATATACATTATTATATACAAATTCTATTTATAAATCATATATACACAAATTTATAAATATATTTATATATAATATGTATTTTTATAAATATATTTCTCTGTGTGTATATATATGTGTGTGTGTATACATATATGTATATATATATGTATATGTATATATCAGCCCTTAAAAACATAAGTCATCAGGTACTATTGTTGCCAGCCATCATCTAATAAGAGATATTCATAGCTCCAGAGTCACACTATGGATTACGTATGTATACTGTGTGTAGACACATGTATGTGTATGTATATATGTACATATCCTATTTTCCCTTTACTTTATCCTAAGCAAGTAACTTTCTTCATTCATCTGTTTCTTTCTTTCATTCGTCCCTCTCACTGTCCCTCCACCCTCCTCCTCCACTCATACTCAAGCACCTATCAGAGGCCAGCTCTCTTGCCAGAGGCCCGAGACATGTAAGAATGCCTGAACAAGACGTCGGTTTCAGACGTACGGTCTAGTCGTCCCGCCACAGACAACTAATCAGGGCGAATCACAAATGACACTCTGTAAGAGGCTGGAGCAGGGTGCCGTGGGAGAATAAAGGGAAAAGGGGGTTCCTCTTTGAGGGAGGAATGCTCAGGAAGGCTTTCCTATGGAAATATCATTTAACTCTTGAATGACCAAAACATGGCCCTTCTAAGAGAGAAGTGCTGAAATGGACTCTGTGCAGAGGGTCCCACAGAGCAAAGACATGAGACAATGCACTGTGCCTGGGCAAGAAGAATTTATGGGGCCAGGAGAGGAGTGAATAAGAAGGGACACTCTCTTGAAGTTGGCTGGCGGAGGGTAGAGGATGTACTAAAGGTCTCCTTTATCTTGTAAGCCCAGTAAAGTCAGCGTCTTCAGGGAAGGAAGGGGGATGAACAGTCTGGGGTTTATCAAGTCTCTGTCAGCAGGAGATGGAAGGGGCTAGAACTGACGTGTGTCTGGGGCTGTAGAAACCATTTAACAAATTCTTGTAATGGCTCAGGTCATTGCCGTGGGAACAGAGAGAACCAGTTTCCAGAAACACTAGAGGCCAAATTGACAGGCCTTGATGACTGAAAGTGAAGCCTTAGAAACAACAGCTGGGAAGAGCTGACTGGAAGAAATCACCTCTTTCGCCCTCCTGAGAAGGCAACCATTTTAACTGCTAAAGCTACTGTCAGGAAAGTGCTGCCATTCTCGATTTGCAAGGTGTGCGCCTCTTCCAAAGCCTCAAGACTGACATTTTCCATGGAAGGACCTTAGTGAGTCTGTCTGCGTTCAGCTTTCAGTCTGTTTTCATACGTTAAAAATCAGTAAATCTGGGGTTCTAATATAGGGCATTTCAGTGGGGATGTTTTTATAAATTGTTACTACTTTCAAATATGCCAATATTTGAAACACCAGAACAGAGCAATACCACTCCCAGGAGGAGCATATTCAGGGCACAAGATAACAAATAGGCCTTTGCAATCACTTGGCGTGAGAGCATCTGCTCCCCACACGAGGTAGTCCTGGCCATTTTCAACACAGTCACCAGGGAACCGAGTCAAACAGTGCCCAGGAGAACAGCAAAAGCACCTTCTATTATGATCAGTGCTCAGGGGCAAACTCCCTAGAATTTTCACCCTTCACAATTGATACAGCATATCAGTTACAAAAACATCAAAATGTGCCAAGAATTTTCCTCTATACTTACCCCCCGCCCCGAATTCTGGGGGGAAAGTACCAATTAACTCCAGCAGAGTTTCATATAAGATAATACACTCAGACCCAGGCTATCTTAATTAGCCAGAAATCTCTCTAATAGCAGCCGCCTTGTCAAGTCTGATCGTGGTTACAGAAATCAGTCATACACCAACAACCATATTCTGGGACTGATAAGGCAATGTGGTTTTTCATATTCCAAGCAAGTAAGTACTGTGACCTGAATGCATGTCCCCAGATGTCCCTCCCACTACATTTCTATCTTGGCCACACTTTAGCAATACAATTCTGATTCCTGTATGACTGTAAATCTTTAGGAGACAGAAATCAGTCTCCTAAATATCCTAAATCAGTCTCCATAATTCCTTTTATGTCAGTGTTAGAACAAACATCTGGAAGTGTTAGGCAACATCTGGAAGCTTATTACAAGTTAAGAATCTCAGACCCCACCCCAGATCCTAAATTAGAATCTGCATTTTATTTTTTTCACCAACTTTACTGAAGTATATTTGACAAATGAAAGTTGTACATAGGTAAGGTGCACAATATGATGTTTTGATATACATATACATTGTGAAATTCAAGCTAATTAGGAAATCTATCACTTATATAGCTACACTTTTGTGTGTGTGTGTGTGTGTGTGTGTGTGTGTGTGTGTGTGTGGTAAAAACACTTAAGGCCAAACCACTCAGCAAATTTCAGGTATATGATACAGTATCAAGTATAGCCACCATGCTATACATTGTATCTCCAGAACTTATTCATCCCTGGTAACTGAACCTCTATATCCTTTGATTAACATCTCCCCATTTCTCCTACCTCAGCCCCTGGCAACCACCATTCTGCTCTGCTTTTATGAGCTGGGCTTTTAAAGATTCCAAAGATAAATGAGATCATGCAGGATTTGTATTTTTTCTGTCTGGCTTATTTTACTTAGCATAATGTTTTTCAAGCTCATCTATGCTGTCACAAATGACAGGATTTCCTTTTTTTAAGACTGAATAATATTCCATTAGCTATATAGATCACATTTCTTTATCCATTTTTAAAAAAATATTTATTTATTTTAGAGAGAGAAAGCAAGCGAGCAGGGGCTGGGAGGAGCAGAGGGTGAGGGAGAGAGAGAACCCTGAGGCTGACCCCCCACTGGGTGTGAAGCCCGATGTGGGGCTTGATCCCAGGACCCCAAGATCATGGCCTGAGCTGAAATCAAGAACTGGCGCTTAACCAACTGAGCCAACCAGGTGCCCCTTTCTTTATCCTTTTATCTGTCAAGAGACACTTAGGCTCTTTTCATACCTTGCCTATTGTGACTAATGTTACAATAAACATGTGAGTACATATATCTCTTTGAGACACAGATTTCATTTCTTTTAGATATATACCTGGAAGTGAGGTTGCTGGATCATATGACAGCTCTGTTTTTAGTTTTCTGAGGACCCTCCATACTGTTTTCCATAATGGCTGCACCAATTTGCATTCCCACCAAGAGTGTATACAGGTTCCCTGTTCCCAGTACCTTCACCAACACTTGTTATCTTTTGTCTTTTTGATAACAGCCATTCTAACAGGTATGAGGTGATAACTCATTGTGGTTTCGATTTACATTTCCCTGATGATGAGTGATACTGAACATATTTTTATGTACCTGTTGGCCATTTTATGTCTTTTTTTTGAGAAAGATCTGTGCAGGTCCTAAAGCCACATTTTAATTGGATGATAAAGATGATGATTTTGCTATTGAGTTGTCTGAGTTTCATATAGTCCAGATATTAATCCTTTATCAGATATATGGTTTCAAATATTTTCTCCCATTTGGTAGGCTGCCTTTTCATTTCATTGACTGTTTACTTTGCCGTACAGCTTTGTACTCTGATGCGTTTCCACTTGTATTTAAACAGGATTCCCAGGGGATGTGGGGTCATGCTAAAGCAGGAGCAGAGCTCAGGAAAGAAATAGTAATGGGTGCAGAGTGGTTCTCCTGAACCCCCAAGACAGGTCTTTCAGAATATTTACATTTATAACTTCTGTTTCCAAATTATTTGTTTATAATACTTAAGAAGAAACAGACAACTATCTAAGGGAAAAAAGTATAATTCTTCCCACTCATTATGATGAAGATGGTTTTTATCAGTTGCCTTCTTCTGGGAGAGAGCCCAGGGAAGATTCAGAAGAGATGAACAGAAGCCTATATATCATCTTTTCTATAGTTAAAGTGTCCAGAAAAGTCAAACAAATTTTAACGCATTTCCCCAATGATTCTGACATTTTGCAATTTCTTTATCTCCTTGTAGTTTTTTTTCTTCTTCTTCTGCACAATGGTGCATATATCCCTGTAAGCTCAAGAAATTAGCCATAACATGAGCTGAATAATCTCCTGCCTAGTGATGTTTTATATGTCCTTCGGGGTACCACATTAGAAAGCAATGAAATCCCAAAAAGGGGTTATGGGGGCATAATCAAAAGAGTGCTTTAAATAGTTCTTCTAATTCATTTCATAGAACAATGGGCATAGGGAAATGTTGGCAATAAAGTTTGGCCATTATATATTGTGTTACAAATAAAAATATTAATGTTGTAAATCAAAAGTAAGGGCCAAAGCTTCTATCATTAGGAGGAAAAATCTCACAAATAAAATGAAAACTTCCCTCCCTAAAATAAATGTTGGGGCATACCTGATGATTTCAAATGACAGTGTACCCTAACCCCAGGTCCAACTACTCAAGCTAAAAAATTTTAAAACTTAATCAAATAGAAAAGGACTATAATTGGATATAATAACAGTCCTAAGATTTTATTTATTCTGTTAAAAAAATGCCTTATTTTGCAGAGGTTCATTTATACCATAGTTTTTAAAATGTGGCCTTAAGAGACACTGTGGATTGTAGGGAAGGATCACGTAGGGTAGACATAAAAAGTGAAATTTGGATGCTATTTGCCAGGATGAGGGACGGAAAGATCACTAGACCGTTTCTGTGTTTGTTGGCGGGTGTAGGCTCCTCAGAAGCTCTGTTCCTTCAGGTCAAGAATATAGAACCTTCTCTTCATGTAGATTTCAACTACTTCATAAACAAAATTTAGTAATCAAGAACCATTTTTTGAATGTATACTCTGAGCAACATATAAGATGCCAAATTGAACAAGCTAAGTAAACCCATAAAAGATGAAACCCTGGGGCACCTGGGGGGCTCAGTCGTTAGGCATCTGCCCAGAGTCCCGGGATCAAGTCCCACCACCATGTCCCGGATCAAGTCCCATGTCCAGCTCCCTGCTCAGTGAGGACTCTGCTTCTCTCTCTGACCCTCACCCTGCTTGTTCTCTCTCTCTCTCTCTCAAATAAATAGATTAAAACCTTAAAAAAAAAAAGATGAAACCCTGACATGTGGTAAGGATTTATTTATTTATGAGAGAGACTGTTATTCAAAAAATTAACACTTTTGTGCCATACTTCTCATTGTCATAAGCACCCTTATTATCAAGAGGCATCCAGGCCAGACAACCACTGGGAGGACAGGTTTTAAGAAAATTGAGGGAAAGCACAATAGGGCCGCTAGTCACACACAAGCCTTACCAAATACAAGCAGCCAGAGCAGGCTTAGCAACAGAATTTTCCATCCAGTTCATAGCATGATATTTGGGGGATTTTCACATCAAAGCATTACCCAGTGGCGGAAAGTAACTGCTCAAACAACGAACGAGGTCACAAAGATCATCAGATTTATTGCCAGAGTGGAAAAGGAGGCATGATTTCCAGAGATGCCTTAATTAATGAAAAAGAAGCCTGGCCTGAAACACTGGCAGTAGAGAGAAACCCACCAATAGGCTTTTCCCTGCCTACATTTTAGCCCTTATTAGATGCCAAATGCTTTAAAATCGTATCTCTAGTGGGCTCAGGTTTGGTAACCCACACAATTAATGAAAGCCTGTTCAGCAAGCATTCTTTATTACCTTTTAATCTTCTTGATTTCTTTTGCCTCCCCCCAACCCCAACAGAGCATGTTTCAACATCAGTCCTGAATCTATTTTCTCTTCAGCAACTCAGCATAAGCCTGGAGGGCAGTAAATTTCCTCACTGCCAGGCCAAGGATGAAACTTTGGAGGAAGTGATGCAGAACTTGAGAAACGAGAGTGGAGCTGACAGCTCCCACGCTTAGTCCCAGATAGGCCACCCCAGCATCAACAGAGGTGGCCTGAATGCATCTGATGCAAGAGATGGAATCTAACGTAGCAACACAGGAACTAGCCTCACTCAAGCTGTTGCATCCCTCCAAATATCTACCCATCCAACAAAAATGTGCTGAACTCCTAGGATGTGCCTTGCTCAAGAGAGGAAGACTAAAAGAGTTGCTGCTCACACACGGCTTTCTTTTTCTATTTCTCTCTCTCTCTCCTTTCACCTGTGTCAGCGGGTTAAGTTTTCTACTGAACAACATTGGGATTAATATGTACGTCCATTCCTCAGGAATTAGACCTAATCCCCTTCACCATGACATTTAAACCACCAGGTAGACATCAGCCAGTAATTGGCCTGACTTCAAGTTTAATACACAGGTGGGCTTAGTGTAGGGACTTGGATGCCCATCTTCAGAAGTGGCTATCAGAATGAAATCAGTCATGTCTGACTATACATGTACTGGAAGCCATTAACAGCTGAAGGATTATTTTTTTCTTCTTGGGCTCTGGCAGACTTATGATTATAAATAGCTTCACTTGTAACAAGATGTGGTGAGTCCAGAGGGAAGATTCCAGGAGGCTTAGGGCCCAGACTGCTTGGACAGGACGTTGACAAAATGACTAAATTGCTGCCTCCATTCTGTCAATTAGGGGGATCAGAATATATATGACCAACACATCAAAAAATATGGGCTAGAATGAAAAAAAACATGTGGGTTAAGTGTGATGAGCCAGAACACACTTGAGTCAAAACCACAGCTCCAACATGAAATACCTTTATAAAAAAATAAACATTTTTAAACTTTTAAAAATGTTTTTATACCTTTTCTTCAGTTTCCCTTTTTTGGAAAATTAGAGATAATAATTGTACAAACATCCTAGAATGATCATGAACATCAAATGAAATAATTTACATCAACATTACTGATCCAATAAAGGTTAAAACAAACAAAAACACCTCCCACCCATAGTAGAACTTCTATTAGAAGAAATAAGGTCAGGGCGCCTGGGTGGCTCAGTGGGTTGAGCTTCTGCCTTCAGCTCAGGTCATGATCCCAGGGTTCTGGGATCAAGCCCGCATCGGGCTCTTTGCTCAGTGGGGAGCCTGCCTCCCCCTCTCTCTGCCTGCCTCTCTGCCTACTCATGATCTCTGTCTGTCAATCTTTAAAAAAAAAAAAAAAGAAGAAGAAGAAGAAATAAGGTCATATGGCCCCGCTCCTAACCTTCTTCATTAAAGTATTGTAAAAATCAATAGAAGAGATTTGAAGAAAAAGTACTTTGAATTCCTGAAAGGAAATATAGTATGCATTTGTAAAATATCAGTATTACAGTGTCAGATTTATTAGTACATCCTGATGGATGCTGGTTTCATTATCCCAGTTCATTGGCTTAGAAGCCATTCATTAGTTCACCAGACGGACACATATGCACAACACTACAGGAGATGGAGTATTGGCAGGAGGAAGGAGGAGGGACAGACACTGTAATACTGACATGAATCTCAAGGTATAAGTGCTACAAGAATTCTCAAGTTCTGTGCTTATGTTATATTATATTTATGTTAATTTATGTTAAATTATATTTATAAATTAAACTTTAATTTTTGCTTGTCTTGTTTTGGTAGTCAAAGCAGTTAAAATTCTAGACATACCCTTCAACCTTAGACCCTAGCATACAAAATGAGAGTGCCATCCACCGAACCGATCTCCGAATTTGGAGACCGAAACCACTACAGGAAAGGCAGCTGCGAGCGTTGCAGTGAAATCCTGTAACAATCTTTGGAAGGAAACCAAGCAGGAAGAAAAGAAACTTTCTGTGCCTGTCTAGACTTCATCTCTTCAGAACTAAACCTCATCTCCCAGGGCAATTGCAAGAGGGTGATAATTAGGATTAGCTACAAGGTGGCTATCTGCCAACTCTATTCTCATAATCAGCCTTCACTTACTCCCCTCTATCTCATGCCACCATCACTGTTTTCATCAGCTGCAAATCATGAGACAACAGCCTGAGAACTAGCCGGCAGACTATGTTACATCCGAGCTGTTCACCTTCCCAAGGCTCCATCGCAAAGCCTGAACCATCTTCCATGAGAAACTGACAAGTCATTTTTCAACTGTCCTCGGCAAATCCATCTCTCTAGCTAATCATCAATGACACTTTGGTGGCTGCTGATATTTGGAATGAATCGTTCAATAAAAATGGTAAGTCTCCCAATCTACCACCATGGGAAAGAGCCATTCTTGCTAAAACAGAAAAGAGCTTCTAGCGAAATATCATCAAGTAATAAGTGGTTCTGAAATGTTTTTCAGTAGGCCTCTTGGATCTAGCATGGGTTAGCCCAGTATTTCCCAAAATGTCACAGCCACCCCATTAATAGTATCCAAGAACATTCTATGTACTATGTGAACGAATATTTTAAAAAGTGGTTATGTGAAGATGGCGGAGAAGTAGCAGCTGAGAAGTCATCAGGTAGCAGGAGATCAGCTAGATAGCTTATCAAACCACTGCGAACACCTACAAATCCAACGGGAGATCGAAGAGAGGAAGAACAGCAATTCTGGAAACAGGAAATCGACCACTTTCTGAAAGGTAGGACTGGCGGAGAAGTGAATCGAAAGCGACGGGAGGATAG
>PISX010016340.1:0-46484 GCA_004024625.1 Mellivora capensis
TCTAGAGAAGACCATCGATGTCCTAGCTGGACCCTTCCCATAGGAGGTTCTAGAGAAGACCATCGATGTCCTAGCTGGACCCTTCCCATAGGAGGTTCTAGAGAAGACCATCGATGTCCTAGCTGGACCCTTCCCATAGGAGGTTCTAGAGAAGACCATCGATGTCCTAGCTGGACCCTTCCCATAGGAGGTTCTAGAGGAGACCACCAGTGTCCTAGCTGGACCCTTCCCATAGGAGGTTCTAGAGAAGACCACCAGCGTCCTAGCTATCCCCATCCCCACTCCTCTCATATTGCCAGCTGCCTCAGGTTCGGTGCGAGCACTCAAACTTCTTTTGTGGGAGGCTGGGGGGCATTCATTATTAGACATCCTAATATCAGAGCAGACGAGAGCGCACAGCCACGCAGAGTACCAAGCTCACAGAGCTTCGTGCTGGCAGTGAGTCTTACCTTCTACCCATCAAACCCACAGGACCGTGAGCATGGGGTGTAAGGAGTACTTTTTCTTCCTATTCAACTCACCTCACTCTGTCTCCTTAATACACACGGGTCTCCCTGTGTTGCTACTGGGCAACTCCACCAGGCGACCCCATTACAGACACTAAAGAACTGAATCCCTTTTCTCTCCTCTTGATCCCCTCACTCCCCTCCCCAGGGTCCTGCCTCTTTGAATCTCTCGTCAGTCTTCGTGCCGTTTGGTTCCAGTTTCAAGGGAGACAAACCTCCAAGTTCTGCCTGTGGAACATCTGAAAGAAACCCAGACCCAGTGTGGGTCTCCTGCGAGTGCCATGAGCTCACTGGAAGAGTCCTTCCTTGGGTCCCATGACTGAGTGTCCCAGCCTGGACACAGAGCAGGTCTTGAGAAGATGGCGCAGTGGGGTCCTGTTCCTGGTGCCCAATCGCTGTGCTGCTCACATTGTGGACAGATCCTTCTGCTTTGCCAGCAGCTTTCAAGAACATTTGTCTCTTTCTGAGACTCAACAAACTGCCCCCCCGAAAGTAGCATTTTGGAAACTGAATTAATTTAGACAAAAGCATTAGAGCCTAGACTTGGGCAGATTTGGGGAATGGACCAGGCCCCAGCAGAGGAGACTGGAAAGACTAGCAGAGGAAGGTGGATGTCCTGGGATGGATGAAACAGGCAGAGGGCCAAGGAGAAAAAACTGGGGTGGGTGGTCCATGTCTCCAGCCAAGCCCAATTGGCCTCCTCATCATTTTAAAAATGTGTCCAGGATTTTGTTTTAATCAGATATGGCAAGGTGACCAATGCAGAAACAAGTGCCTCAGAAGAATTATTCAGGACTTACAATCCCCAAGAGAGAGGGGCACACGAGTCGTGTCACCTGGGGCCATGGGGGGAGCAGCGGGGTCAGTCGGGAGGGAGGACTGAAGGGTGAGCCTGGACCTGAGCCTTCCCTGTGGTTCTTGTGGGACAGAATGGGTGAGGCAGGGTGGGTACGTTGAGTTAGTTTCGGATTGGATAGTTTGGATAATTCTAGCAGGCTCTGGTCCCTGGTGGTTCAGAACCCGCCCTGGGTGATTTAGGGCAGAGGGTAGATTGACTTGGTGTATGAGTTTTAGAAAGCAGGTGGGCAGGAGTATGGGCTTTTAACTCATGGTCAAGTCATTCGCTATCTTTAGCAATTAGCCAGGACTGGGTTGGACCATCCCTCCCAGGTCCACAAGGCCTCAAGATGTCAAAGCATCATAAAATATAAAGAACAAAAATGTGATTAAGACACTCAACCTGGCAGATTCCTCTGTCTGAAGATCTAAGGTTCTAAAATCAGATGGACTGTGGAATTCAAGCTCTGGGTCTTCTCATGCTAGTTGACCACAGGAAGTTGCTAGAAGGCCCTGAAGGTCAGCTTTTTAGACTGCATGGGGGTGCATAACCCCCACAGATCCAACACACAAGGGGCACTAGAGAAAGGGCAACGGCAATTATGATTAGCAGGAGGTGGGAAGAGTGAGTGGGGTAAGGGTGTGGGAGGGGTGGGAGGGTGGAGGGTGGTAGGGGTGGCTCGTACACTAGCTTTGTATTTCATTCTGTTCCATTTCAGCTTGTTAAAAATCACAAGGCTCTGTGTAATGGCAAAGCGCCATCAGCAACACTGATGCCCTTTGGTAGGTTTTGTTAATGTATAGAAACTTCCACATGAGGGAACATGATACAGTATAAATAGATGAGGAAACATGATCATACAAAATAATATTTATGTTTTGTAATTGAGGGCAAAACTTTCATACAATTTCATTTGGATTTATACACATACACACACATACCCATATCTGGGTCCCTGGGTGAAAAGGGAGATTTCTACCACATGGCGCCAACAGCGGCTCTGAGGACACTAGCCTCCTGGGCTGGTGGGTCCCACTTGCGATGGCTGGGGGTGGTCTGGGAGCCCTTGCTGCTCAGGGCTCTAGAGTCCCTCCAGGCCAGGCCAGCATGTGGTTGGGGGAGGAGAGGGGCCTGGATCAGAGGTGGTCCTCACAGAGGGGAGCCAAGCATAGTTTGTCCCACCTCCCTGGCTAATTTGAGGCATCTGAAGGCTCAGCGCCTGGACACAGGGCTCTGATGGGCTCTGGAGCCTGTGAACAGTGGTGACATAGCCCTCGGTGGCCCCCAGAGGCTGTTGCATCAGTGATCTGAGGCATAGAAGGCAGGAGCGTAGGTGAAATAATCCCACAACACAGTAGGGCAGGTTCACCCAGCTTAGGGCCACCCAGACAGCCTTGGACACAGATGGAGGGGGCATGGGTTTGGCATTAAAAAGCCACCTGTGGGCGCCTGGGTGGCTCACTGGGTTAAAGCCTCTGCCTTCAACTCAGGTCATGATCCCGGGGTCCTGGAATCGGGTCCCGCATCGGGCTCCCTGCTCAGCAAGGGGTCTGTTTCTCCCTCTGCCCTTCACCCTGATTGTGCTCTCTCTTGCACTCTCCCTCTCTCTTTCTAATAAATAAACAAAATCGTCTTTTTTAAAGCACCTGTTTCAGCCAAAAGTAAATAAGGCGCCCCAAGACCTTAAAGACTTCATTTTCACAACCCACTATCCACTTGTTACTGCTCACTATCTGGGGCCACTTGGGAAAGCTCCTTTGCCTCTGTGAGCCTTTGTGTCTTCATCTATAGGGTGGGAGAGATAGTGTCTGTTTCCAAGCTTATCAAGAGAATTAAATAAGATCAAAACCAATTTTATATCTGTCTGTCTATCTATCTATATTATACAGGATACACTGTCCAGGTATAATTTTCAAAAAGTTTAAAACATGATTCTCATTAAAATGTAGAGTGAAGGGGCGCCTGGGTGGCTAAGTTAGTTAAGTGTCTGCCTTCTGCTCAGGTCATGATCTCAGGGTCTTGTGATCAAGTCCCGCATCAGGCTTCCTGCTCGGCAAAGGGTCTGTTTCTCCCTCTCCCTCTGCTCCTACCCCCACTTGTGCTCTCTCTCTCGCTCTCAAATGAAAAAATAAAATCATTAAAAAATACATACGTATATATTTTTATATATTTATATATTTATGTAAATATATATTTTATATATTTATATACGTTCCATATACATAATGAAAAATATGTACAGAATGAACACAAGTGGAAGGTTTATTCAGTTTATTTACAAGGGAACCAGTAAGGTAATAGAGCTGGTTCAAGGAGCTGGTAGGAACTGCAGTTTCTAAATATATATTTTTTAAGGTTAAAATGAGATGCTAGACTGCCATGAAATTGGTCCATGTCAACGCAGGTATAGTCCTTGGGGTTCTCTTTTCCACTGAACCAAAGAAATTGGCATTTCTGCCAGACAGACACCTCCAGACCGGCATGTAAGTCAGCACACGGTGTGCATTGGGAAAAGCAGACACAGGTTCGCTCTCCTTGGGTGAGCCTAGGAAACAAGGCCCGGGTGGATGTGGAAAACACAGCCTGAGCCCCTGCAACTTGCTTCACCTTCAAGTGTAGGGTGACGTTTCTGAGCCATTTCCAACAACCGTGGAGTCTTCTTCCCTCGCTGACCCTGTGCTTCTGCTGTTCCTGATGCTTCCAAAACACTAGAGTATTCTTTTCCTCCTTTCATCCCACAACAGCCCTGTGAAGTTGGTGTTGCAAATCCCACTTTCAAATGGGGGAAACCAAGGCACGGAGGTTTGATGGTTTCTGTTCCTGCTAGCAGCAGAGTTTTCTGGTCTTCCATGAAAAATGGCCCAGGAAGACATGATCCCCAGGGCAGAGCCATAGCTCTAACATCCACCAGATGCTGCAGCAAGCACTTCGGGGACAACCCCATCCCCATGCCACCTGCAGGCTCTGCTGGATCCAGCTCACAACAGGACACTGCTGTGGCTGGGGTTGAGAAAACTCCTTGTTTCTCCTTTATTCCTCTTGGAGAGGCTACAGCAGTGGTCTTCAAAGTGGGAGACAATGCCCCTTGGGGCACAGGAAGACTCACCCACAGGTTGCTCAGGTGTACCGCGTTGAAGGCAATCAATTTCCAGATTCTCAACTTCTGGTTGACTCCTAAAGCTGATCGACCCAAGAACCCAGCCTGCAGTCCAAGAGGAAGGCAGCTCCTGTCCTTCCTCCTCCTGCCTTCTCCCACATCACAAAGGAAGGGCAGACCCATAGCCTCTCTACTAGGGGGTCTTGCCTTGGGGTGTAAATTCCTCAGGTGCCAAACAAAAGAACTAGAAATATCTGCATCTACTTGCCCTTGTATTACTGAGATGGTTTCTAATTCCTGCAACTAACTTGAAGAAGGGTCTAACTGTGCCAAGAGAGCATTAAAATGCATTGTTGACAAGAGACAACTGTGACTTAGAAGACAGTTGAAGAATAGAATGACATCATGGCAAAACTTCCTCACTGTCTACTTGTTTATGGGAGCAAGGCTGGTCAGAGCTTACATCTATAAATACAAAAATTAGCATAGAACTGAGGCTGGCCCTGCATGCGTTTTTGCAATAATACACATGCACAGATGCACGAACTCCATCACACCATTTTACTTCCAGTAACATTTTACTTTTTTTTGTTTGGCCATTAGCATAATCTGCAACATATTCTCTTGCTTAGCCAAATCGTGTACTGGTAATCATCATCATCACAAGTCCACTCAGGAACCTCTTACACTATGTTCCTATGTTCAGAGAGAATTACAATCGTCTGCATTTCTATCCACATCCATAGTTTCAAAGCAGGCAAGGACTATATTTACTACATCGAAATCAAATCTGGGGGGAGGGAAATGGAGGGGACATATGAGTTCAAAGAGAAAAAAAGAACACTATAAAATATACAACTTTGACAATGAATTATTTATGTATTATATAAATGTTTGATAATGGGTATAGAAGGAAGTCAGAATATATCATGTCAAAATATGCCTCTTTTACCTGAAAATTATTTTGAGCTGAAGGCAATTAAGAAGGACCAAATGCACAAAAAGCTCTCTCCTCTCTGCCCCTTTCTGCCTCAAGGCAGGGTGTAAATTTTCCTTTGCTAGAGACAGGTCTAGACTCATCAGCCCAGCGGTGGCACCAGGGAAACTGCAGAGAAACTTGACTCCTTTCATTTCCCACATGGGTTTACATTTCTGCAGTCTGCTGCCCTTGGAGCCTGAAACCTTGTCCTGTCATCTCTCTATAAATGCATCATTCCTCTTTTTTTTTTTTCAAGATTTTATTTATTAATTTGACAGAGAGAGAGAGCACAAGCAGAGGGAGCAGGAGAGGGAGAAACAGGCTCCCTGCTGAGCACGGAGCCCCAACATGGGGTTCAATCCCAGGACCCCAAGATCATGACCCGAACCAAAGGCCGATGCTTAACTGACTGAACCACCCAGGCGCCACTGGATCGCGCCTTTTAAAGATGTCAGATAAGTCCTCATTGTCAAACCAATTTCATTTAGGTCGTTTAGATCCAGCGAGTCAGGACGGTTCAAACTATACATAAGGAGGCATTGCCTCCTCCATCAGACTCCTCCAGAGTCTGATGTCACACCAATAGCTTGAAATCATCCAGGGGAGAATTTATGCCGCAGAAATCAGCAAAGGCTACGAATCAGACCTTGATTTGTTATTTTGTTGACTATTTGCACTTAAGATGCCATGGAGACAATGTTAATAATGCAGATGACATTTCAAAGAATATCGTAATTGTAAATGCTGTATTATGAATAGTACAAGCCAAGAGAGAGAACATTCTTCCAGTATTCAAACAGCAGTATCCAATCCAGCAAAGAAGTCACTCCTGTAGCTGACGAATCAGTGAAGCTCCCATGCATTGCGTTGTTTCACTTTTTTTTTTTTTAAACGTTGTTTCACTTTTGTAGTCATTAACAAATATCAACCCTGGTGCGGGGCCTACTTCCCCTCCTTTGTCCTTTGCAAGCACAGGCTATGGTTTGGCAAACACTTTCTGGAGGAATCACTGGTTGTAGAATGTATAAGAAAGGGTATTGCATATATTTTTAAAGATTTTATTTATTTATTTGACACAGAGAGAGCATAAGTAGGCAGAGAGGCAGGGAGAGAGAGAGAGGAGGAAGCAGGCTCCCTGCTGAGCAGAGAGACCGATGCGGGGGCTCGATCCCAGGACCCTGGGATCATGACCTGAGCCCAAAGCAGAAGCTTGACCCACTGAGCCACCCTGGTGCCCCCGTACTGCATATTTTAAGTTATTTTGTAAGCTACATCATACTCATCCTTTAAACCAGTAAAATTTATAATAAACTAATGTACATATGTAAATATGCATAATTTTTAAAGACCAGTCAGCATTTATCAGCATATCACTGCTCAAGCCCTATTCCTGGCTTATCCTTGATCAGACTGAGCATTGGCATTTTTTTAAAAAATATTTATTTGTTTATTTGAGAGAGAGACAGTAGGGCGGGAGGGGGGAGAGGCAGAGGCAGAGGGAGAAGGCTAGAAGCAGACTCCCCGCTGCGCAGAGCCCAACACAGGGCTCCATCTCAAGACCCCGAGACCATGACCTGAGCTAAAATCAAGAGTCAGACACTAAACTGACTGAGCCACCCAGATGCCCCTGGCATTTGTAGAGTCTACCAGCTGAGACAAACATACAGAGGGGTTAAGAATCACTGCCCTAGAAGGAGCTGAAAAGGAGAAGAGATGCTAGCCCCTCTCCCAGTGCGAGCCTTCGCTTCCAACAGGTGCAGCTCAGGGTCCTCCCCCATTAGAGAAACTGGCCTGTCTCTGCAGGACATCGTGTCTGCGGGTAGAACTCTTGCTCCAGTGCCATCGACCATAAGATCATTCCCCCTAGACTGGGAGCTTCCAAGGGGCCAGGACTGCGCCTTAATTTATCCACTGAAGGCCTGGAAAGTAGTTGATGCATCCTGGAAATTTGGCAAATAAAGCAATGAATTGCGTCAAGAGAATAGCATTCCAGACATCCAACAATAACATTTTGGATGAATAAATTATGGAATAGTCATTTAACAAAATACTCTGCAGCCATTAAAAATGATTGTAGGGGAAATGATTTAATGCCATAAGAAAATGTTCGTGATATATTGTAATTGCAAGGCGATAGCTGCAAGATAGCATAGAAATTACGAACAATTTTGTTTTAAAAACAGGTATAAAATATGTTCCTTAGCTTCACAGCATATCAGTCAACTCCTGGCCTGAGTCCGATTCATTCCGGGGAAGCAAGTGCTTCATAACTCTGTGTTTGGATTTTTACTCAAAATCCATCCTCCAAGGGAAGAATTTGCTTAGTTTATGATTAATAGCCTTAGGATTCTGACACAGAAGGGACTAGGACTCATTTGTGATTAATCTTTATCATTTTTAATCTACGGAATTTTCAAATTTGATTTTTAACATTTACATAACATGAATTACCCATGGCTAGAAGGTTGAGAGGCCCAGGGATAATTATCCAAGGGTTAGGGAGATTGAGGGGAAAGATAAAACAGCCCCTTGAAAACTCAGGGGAACAAAGTGAAATTCTTCCCGGATGGATCTGGAAACTACTGGCTGGGGCCGAAAAGGGAGGACAACGATATAATGTGCTTAGCAACACTTTGGAACTCAAACACACTTTACCAAATAAATCATTCACCATTGTTCTAGACCATGGCTCCCTTGGACATTGCAAAACAAACATTTCTGCGGGCATGTGCCAAGAATGGGAAAACAGGCCAGCCAGTTCCCTCTGGACCAATACACTAAATGGGTTGGTGTGGGAGATTGGCCTTGGCCCGTCTCTTGGCCCCTTCCCTGCTCGGTCCCCCAGAATGTGTGTTAGGTGGGGGGGAAAGTGGCGTAGAGCCAGCTTCCAGAACAGGCCACCCCACCCAGCATCCTGGAGTGTACAACTGCAGGAACCCAACAAAGGGAGAAACACTAGCAAGAACTCAAAGATGCCAGTGCAGATCGAGTCTGACCTCATATTCCCCCTGGCATGCAGCGGCTCAAGCAAATACATTAGATAAGTCTGAAAATATGTCTTCTGACAGAATGCTTATTGTGGGCTCTTTTCAGTGTTGAGAAAGAAATGGGCTGGGCTGCCGGTTTTAGGGTCTGGTTCATCTCATTTTGCATTTTCACAGACATGGGCCAAGCACTTCCTCTGTTCCAGGTACACAGTAGCTGCTTGGGACCCAGCAACCAGATGCAATTTCTTTCTTCTCAGAGGTTCCAGTGTGGAAGAGGAGACAGGTAAAGAGAACCACTCAAATTCAAGACAGAACAAATCAAGGGATTATGACCATTGTCACTTCCATCAACGCCACAGCCTAGCTCATCAGTGGAACGCCTCTTCTGGGCTGGAGCCCCTGTACCTTGCACGTACCACCACTTTAATTCCCTCAAGAGCTTACGAGGAAGCTCCCATTATCAGCTCCACCTTACAGGTGGGGAAACCAAGGCTTAGAAAGCATGAACAATTAGCTCAGCGTGTTAAAGCCAACTGTGGCAAACCAAGGGTACAATCTTGAGTCTGTCTCCAGAGCCCCTATTAATTTCCATCATTTTACAAGAAAGGAAGATATGAGCTAACACATGTGGGGCAGTGATGGGGCCATTGAGAGCGAGGGAAGCATGAAGCAAGGCTGAGAAGGAAATCAAGGAAGGCTCCATGGAGGAGGAAGCACCGAAACCGGATTTTGAAGCTGCGCTCAATCCCAAAAGGTGAGGAAGAAGGGAAAAGCCCTCCTACGCCACAGCCTGAGCAGGTGCACAAGGGCGAGAGCCCCGAGGTCCTACCAGAGTGACCCAAACATTTGGCAGTATTAGAATAAGTCGACTTTAACTGCTGTTGGCCACTTAATTATTGGTCTTCAAACAGGCCTCCCCCGGACCCGCTCACTCGTTCTGCAACTCCTATTACTTGCCCAAACATAATCTCAGATTCCTCTTAAGAAGTTGGAGAGGAGCCCGTGTTCTATGTGATAGCACAGTGTGACATTGCTTCCCTTTCGGGGCCTACTGCAATTTGACAAACAGCCCTAGACCAAAGGTTAACACGGCAGAGGCACGTGGTCGCCTGCTCAAAACTGCCGGGTGATAAGTGACTGTTCCAGCTGGGGCTCCTTTCCAAGAACCAACACAGCTGCCATGCTTGGGGTCACGGGGGCATGGCTTGTCGCTCCAGGGAGGGCGGAGGGGGTAAGTGCGGCTCTCTGACACTTCCCACGCTCCAAGTGTCCGTGCATGGGCAGGGAGACCCTCAGAGGACACGTGCATCCCACTGCACGGGGAAAGGCAAGGCTGGAGAAGCCGGCAGAGCTGGATCCTGGAGGCCCGGAGAGCCGTGCTCTGGGGTTTGGCCTTGCCCTGCACGTGCTGGGCCCCCCTCACCAGTTTTCGAAGAGAAGGGGACCATGATTTGAAGTACATTTCAGGAAGGGAAGCCTGGCTGTCATCTAAAGAAGGCCTAATAGCCCTCGCTCAACAATTGATAAAACACAGCTGTACAATGTTCAGTAAGCCGTGACCAATGCTGTCCCCACCAGACATTGCAACTGCACCTCTGTCCCTATTTCAAGGGCACATTACATGTTCACCAAGTCAGCCTGATGCTGGGGGTGGACACTGATGTCCTTGGATTGTTCTTTGTCCCCAGAGTCTCAGGGAACCCTGCGTAGACACTGCAAGATGTCTGCAGTGTCGGGTCCCTTCCCCAAGTTATCCTCTCCTGTTCTGATATTCGGTGATTTCTCCCACTGCTAAGTGTGAAAGAGCATCTTTGCGAGGGAACGCAGCCTTGGCTGCGGGCCTAATGTGCATTTAGAGAGCTCTCCGGGACCCATCCCTGTCCTGGGAAATGGTGGCAGACGCGTGATTACATTTCAGCGGCGGGACCTGGATGGTTGCATGCCTCATTACTCCCACGGCTGGCGCTTCCCGGATGGTAGCTGGCATGGGCCCAGGATGCGGGGGTCAGATGGCAGAGAGGCTACGCCACAGGCTGGTTAGCTGGAACACCTTCCCACCCAGACCAATCAGTTGTGCAAGGCATGGAACCTGGAAATTAGGGCAGCTGGCCCCTGCAGCGCTCCATAACCGGGTTCTCGCACAGACACAGCCCAAGTACGGTCGCGTTAGCACGGAGAGTAGGCACAGTACGGAATGGGGAGTCTGATGGGAGAGAACACCGCTGCTCCTGCTCATTGAAATATTTGCAGCTCTGCAAGGCATATGGGTGCTGCCTTAATCACCCAGTCTCCGGGGGCCATACAGAGGCTTGAAACAAAATGACATGTTGGAGCATGGGGTTATCCAGAAATAATTTGGAGTCCCCAACCGAAGAGAAAGATGATGGCGGTGCCCAAGAAGCCTGGCTGCTCTTTGAGAAGAGGGCTACAGGGGACAGAGGTGCCCGCTGAGTGCCTGGTTCTGGGAGAATCGGCTTCGGCAGGGCTTCCATTTGGGACTTCGCTCAAAAAGAGCTGAGCTCCAGTCCTTGCAAATGCAAAGCCAGAAGTGCGATGAGCAGAGCCAGGGGTCTCAGGGGAGATGTCTGTGGTGGACATGACGCTGAGCCCGAAGATACATTCCACTGCCACGACTCACACCCCCAATGAGCACGCAGCCCTCCCCTGCCACATCTGGCCGAGGGTGGGCGTGTGTCCCAAGCTGGTCTGATCAGGCTGGAGGCAACCATCCCTACGGTTAGGAAAGAGGTTTCTCTGTCTTGTCCTGGTGAGTGTGAATGAGGAGGCACATTGACCCAGCGGTCACTGGCCACCATCTGGCATTCAGGACAGGGACCAGCTTCAGGTGACATCCATGCTGAGCAGAGAGACTGGAGGGACGTAGGTCCCTGATGAGGGTTCCAGACATGGGCTGGGCGGTGACCGAAGCCCGCACCTCTGGACCGTCGTGAGTCACGTAAGATGTTCACGTCCTCCCTGTTTAAATCCTCTTGGGTCAGATGTCTTCACTGGCCGCTCGGAGCCTCCCGAGCCATACAGCTCCCCACTCCCCCCAACCCTGGAGCGGCTGCCCATGGAAGTGTGAGCAGGTGTTCCACAGGGAACCTTAATGCGGGAAGCAGGCCGGGGCCACCTTCAGACCTCCGTGGCTTGTCTGGAGCTTTCACAAAACCTTTCAGTGGCATTCCTTCTACAAAGACATACTTGGTTTGCATAGCAATCATGAGGAGCCTTCTTCATCGGCAGCAAGGAAAAGACGGCTCCTGTGTTTTATGAGCTGCAAAGCCCTACCGGTGCGGCCTGCTTTTGAAAGAAGTATCGGTCTGACAAAGATCTCACTCTTCTCACTGAGAAAAAACCCAGCACAGATGCAATGGTAAATGGCTCCATGGGGAGGAGACTATAGAGAGGAAGGGACCCGAGTGAGCAGGAGACCGGGATGGCGGGGAGAGCTCACACCCCACCCGACCCAGCCGACGGGCTTCAGCAGGTGCTCGCCTGTGGGATCAGGGGCCCAGGGCACCCCCTATCTTCTGACTCCTCGAAGGAAGCTGTAGAACCGGAATTTGTATGTGAATTCTCCACTTAAAAAAAAAAAAAAAAGCAGATCAATGCTGTCTAGACCAGCGTCATGTATCTGTGGCCGTTTGAGCGGGTTCCTGGTGCAGTCTGGCAGAACCCGGGCCGTGTGCAGTGGGCCCTATACCTCCAGATAGACACCAAGTGTGTACAAAGCTGAGTCATCACAGAGTCCTCTATAGCACTGCCCCTGGGGACACAACCTTCATTCCTAATCACAGGGACAAGTTCCGTAAACACTGGCCATGCTACCTGGGTGCGAGGTTGCGCAACTGTTGAAAAAAGTTATTTACAAGTAACTCGAGAGAAATGCTTATGATATTGTAATGATAATCAGCGGGAAAGGAGCCTGCTGAGTGATAGACATAAGGGATTCCAACTCTGGCAAACGATACAGGACAGAACCACCCATTGGAAGTGTAGCCGGGAAGCAAATGAATCATACACGAACAGGAATTCTCTCCGGGTGGAGAGAGACTATTACTTATTCTTCCTCTCCTTACACTTTTCCGAACTTTGCATTTGTCTCAGAATTTCATAAGCATGAAAAATAAACGTCATCAACAGATTTCTAACTCATTAGGTCAATGACTGCCCCAAGCGTGTCAGTGCCTGGACTTGGGCTTCCGCTGGGTTCGTGCCTACAAACACCCCCAGGGCTGCTATTTCCTGCCACACTCTGGGCCAGGCGTGCAGAATGGAGCTGAGTTCGAGCCTGTGCCTGTGCAGAGGAGCCCTCAGACTAACTGGTATGAACCAGATAACTTTAAAATGGTGCAGTAGGAAGATCTCTGGTACAGAGGCAAGGGGGTCCACGCTTCAGATGAGGGAGGCGTCTGCGGAGAAGATGATGTCCTAGCAGACCCGTAAGAGCTTGTCAGAGCTCTCTGGCTGAACAAACAGGGGAAGAGGGCTCTGGGAGAGGGTCTGAACAGTGCAAAGCAACCGAGGCAGGAAATAGTGCAGCAGATTTGGGGAAGCCTGGCCATTTGGGGGAAGGCAAAGGCCAAGCCTCATGTATCTGTCCTGGCTGCTGATGAGAGTGGGTCTGGTTGTAGGAGTCCCTCTTGCTAGGATGGGATCAGTGGTCCGCTTGACACCTGAGTCATCTCTGGGATACCCCGGTTCAAGGAAAGAGGCTCTGGGCCTGGTACAACAGCATCCTTACATCCACAGAGCAGACCTGAGCATGAAGTTAGAAACATTTGTTCCCAGTGCACCTGAGTGTCCACTGAGATGGGTACCACGGGGGCTGTTTCGGGGGAGCCTGATTCCGGGAAAGCCATCAGGCCACAAGTATCATTGTCTCAGCCATGTACAGCCACATGGGAAGGAGGGAAGGAAAAAATGGATGTTTCTGAGCACCTGTCAGGGCCTGGCACTTTGCTAACTGCTTTCAGATATACTAGCTGGCTTAACCCTAATAATTTACTGAGGTGGGTATGATTGTCTTTGCTTCATGGTTGGAAAACCAAGGCTCAGAGAGGGAGCTTGCCTGAAGTCACAAAGCCAGTAAGTGGCAGAACCAGGCTGCCTACTTCTCCACTCCACACCACCTGGAGGAAAGGAACCGTGTTTCTAAGCCCTTGAAGCTGTCAGAGCACCTAGCATTGAGCTTTCTTTCCATGCCAGAACTGCCCCATGACTGAGTGCTCATCTGGACTCCTCGGTCAGGCATTCTGGCCCCAAAATGCTGTGAACACCAGCTCTCTGTCTGGACTTCCAAACCATTTCCATGTTTACTTGCTCCTCCCAGGCCCTATCTCCTGAGGAGTGAAAGGATATGTCAACATGATGAGAATTTCCCTGCATGGCCGATGCCAGACCCGTGACCCTTGGGACATCCTCTCTAGAGGGCATGGCACAAAATTCCAGAAATCTCCATCTCTAGGAATTCCCTCTGTTCTTTCCTACAGTTTAGAGATGAACTTCATATGTCAGCAAAGCAACATGTAGCTCTTCTCAAGGACAAAGGATGGGGGAACATGACCCCGTGGGAGGCAGCCAGAAAGGATGGGTAAACCACGGGGCCATGGGGCAGGAGCCCTTTAAAGGGCCTATGGCCTTGGGCAAATCATGGCCTCTCTAGGCCTTAAGGACTAGACCTGAATTAGACTGAAGCTTTCCGGCTAGAGGGGGAAGCAGTCATCTGCTTAAACACGTGAAGTCCCTGGCCTTCTCCGGAATGAATGCTCACCGTTAACTCTTCCTGGGATGCTCAAAAAGGCTGTTCCCAGGGAATCGGGGTCTCTCTGAGCTGCCCGTATGCCCCCAACCTGCACGCATCCGCGTGCTAGAGCCCTCCACTTGTATTTTCCTCAGGCATCTCCAACTAGAAAGAGTGCCCCATTTACCCCACGCAACCTCCCTCCCATAGGATTTTTGTCTGGTTTCCTCTCTTTGCAGTAAACCGCGTCCAGCCCACCAGCAAATTCCACTGGTCTCCCTTGGCAGAGTATCTTGAATTAGCTGAAGGGAGTCACTGAACTCAATCAAGGAGCGCAGTCTCTGAGCCAAATATCCTTGTTTTGAGACTATAAAGGGGATCTGGCTCAAGCTCACCTCTCCTGACCCCTGGGGTCTCCTCCCTCAGTTTGGGGGGGACAATGGTGGGCCCTTTTGTCCCTTGAGAAGCAAGGAAGGAATGAAGACCAGCTGCCGTGTTAATGATTCCAGCTCTTCCAACCCCCACCTTGTCCTTGGGGAAAAGCAGAAGGGACATCGCCTGCATCCTCAAGGCTGAGAGGGACAGCGGGAGGAGTGGGACAGACTGTCGGCCATCTGCTCCCACTCCTCTCCCTGCCAGCGCCTTCCGCCTGCCCCCAACACCACCCCAGCTGCTGGGACAGTTGAAGGGTCGGCAGGGGCAACAAGGGCTGTGGACACACTGATTCATTTCTCTGCCTTCAGGAACCCGAAGACAGACTCCCACGGAGAGAGAAGCCTCCAGTGCTTCCAAGCCCCCTCCCTGACCCAACTTGTATGCAATTGCCTGTCCCAGGAAGGTAGAAGGAAATGCAAGCCCAACCACGGGCCCTCTCGAGAAATGCCCTCTGACCGCACAAAATCGTGCTCCTTTCCCATCAAATCTTTGCCACAACAGACTTGCTCAAAACCCCTGACCACAGAGGTGGCACAGATAAATCTTTTTGCGCCTTGGCCTGCCCACCAGGCTGGGAGGAATCCGTAAACATGAACGCGAAACAAGTGCCCTTGTAGTCAGTGACAGGGAGTGAGGAGCACAGAGAAAGGCTGGCCTGTCCCTTCCCTTTGAGACTGGCACAGAGCAAAGACATGATGGTGGCCCAGCCCTCTGCCCAGGGAAGGAGGAGACCTGCTGGTTCTCTGCAGCCCAAGGGACAAAACAAGACCTCTTGGTTGGAGCTCATTCCAGATACACAGTAAATCCCAGAGGGGCAGAGCTCTTATTTGGAAATTTCTTGCTCCTAAAGGGAAAAGAACGTGCTCTGTGAAAGGTCCCGTGGTCCTGCTGAGCACGAGTGGGCTTGGACAGGTGCAGGGAGCCTGCGGAGAGGGACTGCTCCGTGGAACAGATCTCCTCCCTTTGGGGACCAGCGGGGACGTGGGGCGTGGAGAAGTGGGAGGGACCTGCCCAGAGCTTTGCACACACACAGGATGGTAAGAAGCTGGGTCTCAGGGCGGGGCAGCCAGGGGGAGCCCAGGTGAGGGGCCGGAGGACCCAGAGGGGGCTCTCAGCAGGTGGTTGTGGGCATTGTTGCAATGCACACCCACCGCTTCTCAAAGACCCTCAGGGGGGTCTTCTACGCATGCCCGTGTACACGCGTAGAAGATTTGTTCTCAGAAACCAAGGGAGCTAGGGTCCAGGTCAGGTTCAACACACAGGTGGGATGTGGGGCAGGGAGAAAAGCCATGAATCGAGTTCAAGGGCTTGGGGCCAGAGGCAGCCATGGGAAATTGAATCCCCAAAAAATATTGGAAAAAGCTTTGCATTTCCCCAGGGTGAGAAGTGGGGACTGCAGCCAATCTGTCCAGGTGATGGGAGTCAGAGAAATCTCTGCTGACCTCAGCCTCCAGGCACTCCCACATGCTGCTCCCCCACTCACCATGCCAGGCGAGGACCCCTGCACGCGCGTCTGCACAGCTATCATCCTGCACGACCCCTTGGGGCACCCAACCCACTGTATTGTCACCACCCGCCCGCTTCCTTCCTCCCCCTCTGGACTCCGGGGTCCTCAGGCCAGGGCTGGGATGTCTTCGTATCAGACCCCCTGGCTTAACTCAAGCCTCAGTAAGGCTGGTGTTGGGCGGAAGAGAACGGGGTGGACATGGCTGGAGTCTGACACCGTGCCAGACTCGAAGCGTAAGCAAGTCCGATAAGACCTGCAACCTGTTCCCAGGGTCCTAGTGGATGGCATCCTTAGGGACGGGGGTCCCTATCTCCGGGGGTATTGGGGTAGAGGTTGAACAATGAAGTTCAACAGCAAAGAATGGGCCAACACTCAGCTCCGGCGCCCAGTGGCCTCGATGGCTTCCAGTGCCCCCCTCTGGCCCTTGGATCACCTGACTCCTTGAGGTCATGGTCTTGCAAGGTCCTGCAAGGAAGATCGTGGTCCCGTGGCCTTCCTGTGTCCAGCAAGTGGTCCGTGAGTAGAAGGGGTAAATGAGAGCTGAGTCACTCCATGGAATGCCTGAATTAAAGTCCCCTCCGTCCGCAACAGCTGTTATAAACACATTACTGGCCAGAGCCTTGTGTTTGCTCCTCAGAGTTTATGTTGTTGCATGCATGTGATATCAAAGATGAGCCCACAAACATCTGACCACCCACACTTACTCATCTTTGTGTCTGGTCTGTACGTCATTCCGCCCTCAACATACTTGTGCTGGACAAGAGAAGGGGGTGTGGGGGGCAGTGGCCCCCAGCGCATGGCCAGCTCACCCCTCAGGAACCATCCTGGCCCCACACCTGGCTTGGGGTCATCCTTATCCCATGAGAGGCTGAGAGGCAGCCTTCTAGGCTGGGACACACAGGCCAGAGCTCACAAAGCCCTTCTTGTGTTGGCTTCTGTAATCTTTACTTTAAATCCCTAGCAAGGCTGGCAGCCTCTTTTCTGACACCCCCAAAACAAATCCATAAGTTATTGGGAATCCAAAGCATGTATCAGATACCTTATGTGATGGATCTGTTATTTCTGGTCTTGTTGATAAGTTCAACTTTAAAATCCCATGCTGCTGCTGGGGTTCCAGGAGCTAAGCCTGATAAGAGATTTTTCCCAGGATCCCAATCAGCCACAGACCAGGCTGGTTCTGGGTGGTGGGCTCTTTTCCTGATATAGTTTCTTCCAAACCACTTCCCAAACGAAGCTAATGGCATCAAACTCCACCTGGTTCTTAACGCTTCCAAAGTCATTTCTAACATTAAGTTTGGCTTGAGCCGTGATGTGTCATGATCTAATTACAGTGACATTACCAAAGAAGCATCTCTTTGCTCCACGTGACATGAAATCTGAGTAGGCAGTGTGGGGCTGGTGCACTTGTTTCAGGAAGACATCAGGAACCCAAACTCCTTATAGCCTCCTGCTCCACCATCGTGACTGTGAAGCTCTCATCCTCATGTCACTAGAGGACTGCTCTACCTCCAAGCATTGCGATTACATTCCAAGCAGGAAGAACAGGAAAGATGTAGGTCAAAGGCTCCTGTCACCTAAGTGTGTTCCTTTTCAAATGGGAAGCAACAGCTTCACCCGGTAGACTTCTGTTTATACGGCATTGACACAAATGGGTTACATGGACACATTTCACCGCAAGGCATTTGAGAAGGCAAGTAGTCCCCAGGCATTTTGCTGCTCTGAACAAAACTAAATTTCTTTGGGCAAGAAACAGGACAGTGGACATTTGATAAGGAAGCAGCGGCCCATGCACAGCTCCCACATTTAAGCAGCCCTAAGTCCTGTAGAGTCTAAGTTCTTGTCTAACTTCTTGTTAAGTCTATAGAGTCTAACCTCCACCAAACTGCCCTCCACACCTGTCCACTCTCCATTCTTCCACCGGCCATCTTTCCAAAGCACAGAATACAACTTCTTCCTGTCCTCAAATCTCCAGTTGCTCTCCATTACTTAAAAAAAAGAAAGTCCAAGGGGACACGAGGGGCCCTTTACAATCGAGTCCCAGGTCATTTCCTTCCTTAGCTCCTAAGTCGCTGGAGCCCCTAGCCACACACTGGCTCCCAGTCCCCACGCAGCGGGTCACTCCCACACCCCTGCACTTTGGCTCATGCCATCCCCCCAGCCTGCACGTCTTTCTTCCTGCCTATTCTACTGGCCGGAAATGCACCATTATGCTACAGCTCAAACAGTACCTTCCCTCGACCCTTTGCTGAGTGCACAGTCAGAATCAATCTCTCCTCCCCAGCATACTCTTGAATGATATTTTGCAATTAGGCTTGGACTCCAGATGATCATTGCAATTTCTTTTATGGTTTGTGGACACCCAGCACCCCTTTCTCTATTTCCAGTAACAGCTTCTTGGGGGTCTGCCCCTCCCCATACTGGTCCTCAGGGTCCTGGGATTCTGGTGCCATCCTGTGAGTATCTCTTGAAGCCAGACATACCCCTCGACTCTGGTGACATCAGACTCTAAAATTCCTTCCCACTTGAACCTGTTTCGGCTGGAGTTCCCGTTATTTATGCTCCAAAGAGGATTCCCAGAGAGCATTGTGCATCTCTTTCTGGCTGGGTTGAAACACTTTAATGGGTAAGGTGTGTAGCTTCTTCCGCTGTGTGCTCCTTGCCGGGCACAGAGCACCATTCCTGTGCTCTGTGAGAAGCCGGTGGGGGGTGAGGACACTGGGGATGTATGGGGGCCTACTTCATCCTGGATCCCTCGGACCTCTGCCTGGGTCTGCTGAACCGCGTTAGCCACGTGGGTCCTCAGCCTGTCCCCAACCCCTGGCATCCGCTTCGGAAAGTCACAGTCAGTCTATCCGTGGAATGAAGTTTCTCTGCCAGTACCTCTGGTTCTGAGCCATGTTCTACTCCAGCTGGCAGCGCCTGGCACACAGCAGACATTTACTAAATGTCAGCTGTTTTTATCTCCAGACTCTGGGGACAAGCTGGTAGACAGAGCACAGGCTCTGCGCCGGTGCTGCAGACGGCTCCTGTTCGAGCGACGCGCGACGCTGACATCCTTACCTACGACGTGCCACGACTGAGCTCACCTCTGACCCCCACAAGAAGTCCGTATAGAGCTGGGGACCTTCCACCTCAAGCCACCATCATCGCTCCCCTGAATTGGGGCAAAATGTTCAGAACTGGTCTCCGCGCCATTCCCACTTGCCTCCCAGCCACCTATTATTAACACAGCACCCAGAGTGCCCCTTTGAAAGGATAATCAGATCTGAAGCTCTTCAGCACAGAACCCTCCAGAGGTCTGCTTCTGTCCCACCCAGATTAAAAGATAAAAAAAGTCGCTTCCCTGGCTACTCGGATCCTACCCCGTTGCTGGTGTTTGCTGAACATTCCAGGCCATCCCATGCTAAGGCCTTCATCCTTGCTTTTCCTTCTGCACAGCTGTACCTCCAAAGGGCTACTCGTTCCCCCTCCTCGTTTGGGGCCCTCCGCACGTGTCCCTCCTACACCAGGACTCCGGATCCTCCCAACCCTCTCTGATTTCCCAGCCGGCACCCGGCTCCTGGCAGAGCACAAATCCACCTGTTTGTTGACTTAGCGCCACCGTGAGCCCCTCCCTCATCCCAGGCAAGCACCTGGTTCATCGCTGGATCTCCAGGCCGACCACCATGCATGTGATTTCCAGGGATGCAGAACACAGAGGATGTGGCTTTTGTCCTCCAGAAAAATGTCACAGAACCTCTGGCCAAAAAGGCCGGGTTGGCGATCTCTGTCTCTGGCCTCATCCCACCTCACATGCGAGAAGGAAGGATTCCGGGGATCAGCGGACCACGGCCGAGAGAACATTCTGCTGGGTTCGGAGCCGGTTCGTAAAGGAACGGTACCCCTGTTATTCTGCAGTTAGCTGCAGACACACTGGGGGCGTGAAGAGGGGTTGAATTCTTTGAGTCACGGAGCTCTGCCCCCAAGGAGCTCATGTTTTCATGGGGTGCAGAAACTGGGGAACTCTGCCCAGAAAACCAAAGGCAGGTTCATGGAGAACGTGCCTGGTAGCCTGGAGAGTCAGGGAGGCTCTCTGAGGGTGTGGCTTTTGATGAGAAGGCAGCAACCCCAAGATCTCAGGAAGAACATTCCAGACTGAAGGATGAGGAGTGGAAAGGCCCCAAGAGGCCCTGAGAAGGTCACAGGATGAGGGGCAGAAAGAAGGTCTGTGTGGCTGGTAGGCTGGGGGTATAGGGGGAGAGGAAGAGTCTGGAGCACAGAGAGGCCTGGGCTGGAGCAGGCTTCAGAGTCCACCCCTGGCCCACCTCCAGGGTGTAGACGGGGGGCGGGGGCAGGGCTGAGCACGGGCTCTGGGCACCCCAGTTCTGTGGGGTCCGTGGCAGGAGGAAGACCCATGAAGCAGCCACAGCCTGTGGAGGTGTGCGGGGCGGGGTGGGGGGGAAGCCCAGGGAGGGAGAGTTTCAGAAGGACACTGTGACCAGTCACCTCAAATGACACGGGGAGGCCAAGGGAGGTGAGCATTCATTTCGGTGCCATAGAAGGCATGGGTCACCCAGGACCAACTTTCGGGGGATTGAGGGGACAAGACCCAGATGGAGAGGCTTAAAGGAGAAGGGGAGAAAATGGAGCTAACAGGTCAGGACAGCTCTGTGGTGCTGGGCAGGGAGCAGGACCGTGGTTAGTGGGTGGAGGAGGAGTCAGGGGAGCATCCTGGGGCAGGGGGCTCAGGGGAACATCCTGGGGCAGGCGGCAGAAAGGGTGTAACGGGTGATGGGAGAAGGACAGGTGACGGTTCCTGAAGCAACATCTCTGAGCCGGTGGAGAGATGAAATCCTGAGCTACGGGAAAAGAAAGCAGGACACGCCTTCTATTGTGGGGCACATGGGGACCGACAAGCGGGCTGGGACTCAGCAAGCGGGCACTCTCATCTAGATATGGTGACGGTCTCTCTAAAATCTGAGATCAGATCATCAGCCAAGAGGGAGGGAAGGAAGCCACATGGAAGACTAGGGACGTACAAAGGGAAGTTTCTAGGAAAGGGCATATGGATTTGTTGCCCTCTAGAGATCTGTGCTCCTAAATACGAAAGGAGGACAGCCACCCCATTGTATGATTTTTCCCAGCTCTCATCAGCTTACAGGTGCAGGCAGAAGGGGAGCAGACGGTTGAGGCAGAGAAGTTTCAGAAGGAGAAGGAATAGGAGACCGTGGCTGAGATGGGTGGCGGGAAAGGTCATGGGCTGTGTGTTCAGATCAGGGACCTGGGAGGTTCTGGGGGTGCGGGGTGGGGGGCTCCTGCCCAGACTCCAGGAGGCTGCACTCAGGCTGCACTCCCGTGCTCTGTGGACCTCAGCTGATGGCAGACGGGCAGTGGGCATGGAGGCCGTCCCCCTGCAGAATGGAAGGAGCCAGGTGCAGCTAACACTCCAGAGCTCCCCTGGGATCAAGCTGAAGCTGGTCTCCAGCAGAGATCATCTTACCACTCAGCGTTTCTTCCACCTGCCCATCCTGCTGACCTCCCTCCCTTTTCCCTGGGAGGACTCTGAGCAAGAAGCCAGTTCGGGCTCTGCTTCTAGAACAGATAGTCACATGCCAAGACCATTGAAGGGCACAGTGGTGGGGAGTCCGCAAATCGAGTACTAAGGGGGCGATCAGGAAATCCCAGCTCCGGGAAGGAACAAGCCTTGCGAAGACAGGCAGCGCACTTGGAAGGAACTGGGGACTTTGTGCAGGAAGGAGATAACATGGACGTCGAGGGAAGAGTGACAGATGTTGACTCCGCTGCTCCCAGATCCTGAGATTGTGGCACGTGGTAGGGAAAATCAACACCTTGGGGTGCCTGGAAGGCTCAGTTGGTTAAGCAACTGCCTTTGGCTCAGGTCATGATCCCGGGGTCCTGGGATCAAACCCCACGTCGGACTCCCTACTTCACCCTCTGCCCTTCCCTCTTGTGCTCTCTCTTTCTCTCTCTCAAATAAATAAATAAAATCTTAAAAAAGAAGGAAAATTCAACCTCTTGAGGAGACGGGGAGGGGAGCAGAGTCCTCCACAGACACCAGGCTTGGGGTCTGTACAAGGTGGAAAGACCAGAACTCAGACTAACCGTGAGCTCCCCAGCACTCAGAGGAAGGGAGAGGCAGGTGGCTGATGGGATCCGAGGAGGAGACTCGCAGAGTGTCCATGCAGGTAGGCAGTCCTCGGGGATCCAGGAGGCCCAGGTCCTGCCCGAGGCTGAGGGGATGGGGCATTGAAGGCTTGGCAGGATTGGTCTGGAAATGCAGAAAGCCAAGTGACGCAGCCCTGGGGCCCCCAGCACAGCCCAGAGAGCTGTGTCAGTGTGGGTGACAGCAAATTTCTCGGGGCTGTTTCTCCAGGTTCATGAAAAAAAACCAACGAAACTGATTTAGACACAGAAAACCTAGCCGTCGAGGCACACAAACCTAGGCATCAAGGACCCCACGGAGGGGTCTCCCTGTCTTCCAGGGATTTGAGAAATCTTACCCAAACTCTCAGTTCACAAGCTCAGAGCCTCCAGAAGGCCCTTCTCCCCCAACACCCCAACCTTCCACCCCCAACGTGATTTTCGTGGCTTCTGCACAGCCTGCTTCTGAGCTCCTGTATCCCCAAGAGCTGGCTCAGTGCTGGCCTCAGCGTCCTGCTCGTGGAGCCCAAGACCCCTTCAGTTGTTCACCTTGTGACATCAGCAACTGAAGGCCCAGGTGGTCAGGGTCAGGGCTGCCTTATGGGACCATCACCCCCTGCCCGGGTTCAGGCTCTTCCCTTCCTCTCTCTATCCTCTCCCTCCTCCAACACAGCAAACTGACCAGCGTCCTCTGCTGGTGGGATGTTTCTTCCCCCACAGAGGCCCCGGGGGCCCAGCTTCTGCTCCCCGTGGGCTTGCCCAGGGACCTCTCTCTGAGACAAGTCACACTCCTGCCACGGGCGCTCAAGGTGCACCCCGCTTCCCCCGTGCACGGACAGTGCGTGTGGTAGGTAAGGACACAGACTCTGGCCCAGCAAGAGCCCAAGCTTTCTGAGCCTTAGTTTCCTTATTTGGACATTGGGGCAATCGTTGTAGAGCTAACATTTTTCTAGCACTTTCCTTCTTTTTGGCACTGGGCTAAGTACATTATCATCATCAACTCATTTAATCCCAGCATTAGCCTCATAACCTAGAAAGCAGCCCACTTGCCAGAGGACAAAATGGACACTTAACGATCTTAAATAAGGTGCCGGCCGTCTGGCTCTCTTTGCTGGCTGAACTGGATTCCCTGAAGCGTCTTTTTTACTTTGAAGACCTCGCGTTTACACCACATACTTTGACACAAAGTCAGGAATCCCGAGTCCTGCCACTGGCTCTGCCACTAACCAGACCCTCCTCCCCTTGGGGCCTCAGTTTCCCCATCTGTAAGATCCCTTCTGGCTCTAAGACAGCTGAATCTTAGAAAGTGGCCACCGTGGACTGTAAAGAGTTAACACAGTTGCATGCAAATTCAAAATTCCCTTCTCACCAGGAGCTGACCCAAGTTTCCAAAAGAGCTTTGAAGATAAAAAGCACATAACTGGCTAAAATTTGATTTAAAGGCCGATATTAGGAGGCAGTGAGTAAGAACATCCTCCGTACCTCTTCAGGGAGGTTTCTAAATTATCCCAAAACAGCGTTTAATTGTTTTCAGGCATGATATTTCATCCATAATGGGATCCTTCTCCACCCCCACCCACCCCCACCCACCCACCCCCGTGGGATCACAGCACTAGAAATCAACTTGGAAACCCAGGGCCTTCACAGAGGGGAAGGGTCAGGCAGAGCCGGGAGGCAGAGCAGATCTCTGAGTCCAGTGTGCACATGTGTTTGTGTGTGTGTGTCTATACGTGTGTGTGTATGTGTCTGTGTCTGCATGTGTGTGTGCGCATGTGTGTGTGAGTGCGTGTGTACGTGCACAAGTGTGTGTATGCATGTGTGTGTGTGCATGCGCACGTGCACCCCGCCAACTCACAGAAAGTCCTGGGGCCCAGGACAGGCACGGGACGTCTTGACTCAGCCCTGCAAGGCGACCACGGCTGATAAACATGGCTTTGTTTATGTTCCCGGGATTCTGAGATACACAAATGAGAAATGGAAACATGTTTGCCTGTAGAGCTTCTGGGCTCTTGGTCACATCTGGGGGGGACAGCTGTGCAGGGAGAGCCCTTCTGTGGGCTTGAAGATGAATACAGCAGGATCGTCCTAACAGCCCAGCCATCCAGGGGCTACGAGATGAGGTTCGGGAGAGAGCGCTGGGTTGGGCCGTGTCTCCAGCTCTGCAGCCACCGCCCCGCCCCCCAGCATCTCCCAGAACCCCCACCTCCGTGTTCTCCCAGCTCCGACCGGCGTTCACAGCAGTGAGCTTCGAAACCAAGGCCGACAGCCGTGGGTCCCTGCTTTGCTGCCCCTGGAGCCAACAGGAGACCCACCAAACCCCAGCATGTTGCACGTGAGGCCCTTTGTGGTCTGGGGCCCACCGGGCAGGGGCTCACTAAATTCATTCATGCCTTTATTCCCGAATTCATCGACACATGAATGCCCAATCAACCCAGCAACTCCTGGCGGTATGGCCTCTCTCCGCCACCCAGAGTCCTGCCAAGACCCCGTGGACAGTGGGTGGGACCAGAGCTTCCTGAGGAATGAGGGAAATGGGAAATAAAGTATGCAGGAATTGAGAAAACAGCAACGAGCTGGGGTCGTAAGTGTCAGATATGACTTCTACTAATAAGAAAGCTGTTGTCAATACCCCACTGGGTGAGCAACTTTTTAAATTTTATTTTATTTATTTATTTGACAGACAGAGATCAGAGAGGCAGGCAGAGAGAGAGGAAGGGAAGCAGGCTCCCTTGCTCAGCAGAGAGCCTGATGCGGGGCTCGATCCCAGGACCCCAGCTAGGATCATGACCTGAGCCGAAGGCAGAGGCTTTAACCCACTGAAGCCACCCAGGCGCCCCCAACTTTTTTGTTCTTGTGATCTGTCTTTACGAAAACAAATTGGCTAAGAGAAATCAATCAACTAATTTAAACAATTCCTGGCCCTTGTTTTCTCACTGGTAGAAAATATTGAAAGTACATGGAAATAACACAGCATGTCTAGTCCAAGCTTGGAGGACAGTCTAACCGGCTTGTGATGAGGATAAGAAAGAAACCTTCGTGGCTTAAGCCATGGAGACATCAGGATTGATCTACTTCTGCCATGTAGCCTAATCTCCCAGCTGTCCACCTCCTAAGCCATGCTGTGACTTTAGGGTCCTGAATTCCACTACTCATAAAAAGCACTCAACAAATGAGCCTCTAAAAATAACAAATCATAAATCAATGGGCAAGCCATTTACTCAGCTGGGTAATAGACACTCTGAGGCTTGGGGAACTACAGGGAAGAGAGAAATCACTGTGAACAGGAGTAAGTAGGAAAAGGAGGTGTTGAGTGGAACCTGGTAGGATGTGCGTGAATCAGGTCCGAGAGAGGGATCAGGAGGCTCTTCTGGGCAGAAGATGGTTCATGAAATCAGCGGGTTTCTGTCGACCATCCAGGAGGCAGGAAGAGCAGGGAGGAATGTTCTGTGTCATTCCTGGGAAAGTGAGAAAGACCAGCATCCTGAAAAGGCCTTTGGTGGAGGGGCTCCTCCCCACCCCTGTCCCCCTCTGCTGTGGGCCTCCAGGGTTGTCCAGGCCTTGTTTGCTGAGGTCTCCAGGAAGCCACAGAAGAGGTAGGATGTGGAGATGAGGAGTATTAAGAAAAATCTGTCCGGGCGCCCGGGTGGCTCAGTCGGTTGAGCACCCAGCCCTTGGTTTCAGCGTGGGTCATGATCTCAGGGTCATGGGATCCAGCCCCACGTCGGGCTCTACACTCAATAGGGACTCCCCTTGAAGATTCTCTCCCTCGGCCCCTCTTAGATATTCTCTCTCTCTCTCTCTCTCTGTAAAATAAATAAATAAATCTTTAAAAAATATCTGAGTACACTTTCTTCTCGTGATCTAGATGAAGAAATTGGAAGCCCTTGAGTTTTTGTGCTTAGACACAGAGCACAGCAGGTTCATGTCCGAGGCAGATCACAGATGTAAACCAGGTGATGTCGCGTTCCTTTACAGACTCCCACCAGGCTCCCAGCACCTAGGACAAAATCGTAGGTTCCTGACCGTGACCTAGGAGCCCTACCTGATCTGGTCCTTTCCACTGCCATTTCCTCGACGGGAGAAGAACCTGGTTTGTTTTCACCAGTACCTCCCGGGCTGGCCCTTCCCAGCCCCTCCTCCTCGGGGGGTCTAGGAGAGATCAAGGAGCTGAGTTCTGACCCATGGAAGGTGGGCAAGAGTGAACTGCACCCCTTCCAAGCCCATCCCTAGACCTACCTCACAGTCTCCCATGATGTCGCCTTTCATGCTATCCCCACCGCCTGAGGTCTATGCTGCCTATGCTCCCTGCCAAACCTTCCTTCCCCCAGCAGTAGCTCATAATGTCGCCTCCACAGGGACCAGTTCCTGACACGTAGTACAGAAGTGGCTAAACAATAACTATGTGTCAAATTGCACTTTTACAATCTGTCTTCCCCAGATGTCCTGGTTTCTCCAGCAAGAAGGCTACATGGCCCCCGTGGAGTCCCCAGCCGGTGAGCAGCACACAGTAGGCCTGCATAGCATTGAAAAAGATAGATGAAGGTCTATCCAAATGATCCAAATCTGTGTTCCCAGTTGGGTGCAGTGATCATTCTTTCTCATCCTGACCACATATCGTTTGCCTGGGTAACAAAGGCTCACACTCAGGAAGTCCCACATTGTTACACAACCCATGATCACACCAGCAGTGTGACCAAGCCCGTCCTCAGACCGCTCACCGCCACGTGACTCTGCACCACCCCTCTCCCAGCATCCCCCTTCCCACCCTGATCATCCAGCCCCACATTCCAGATCCCGGCGCCAAAGCCCAGGTCTCCCTGATGGCAAGTTCAGATCCAAGACCCAGCTCAGCTGCCTAGACTCTGTGTCACCCAGGGCAGGTGACTTAACTTGGGTCTATATCTCAAGAAGCTGGGTCAGAGGATGGCCACGGCCCTCAGCCCAGACTGCGATCCATGGCCCTCTCTTTCCTTCTGCATCTTGGCCCCAATGCCCCGTCTCACTGCCAAGACTTCTTGTGCCGGGGAGCAGAACCCGTTCCTCACCTCTTCGCCCTAAGTAACTCGTAAGCCGCCAGACCGTGCCCACCCCCCCAGACACGCCAGCCTGGAGGAGAACTGGGGGCCACAAACAGAAAATAGGGGTTTCCTCCATCTTTCCCTGCCTGTAAGGGCAGAAAGCTGAGCCGGCTTTCCTCAGTGGGTCCTACACACTCACACACATAACACTTACACACTCACATGCCTACATACCACCCTGCTCACACATACACACTCATGCTGTGACATGTATACACTGGCACACTCACACACGCCCACACGTTTCCTCTGTTTCCGGTGGGGCTTTTTGATCATAAGCCACAGAAACCAATTCTGGATTACGTAAGGCAGAGAGGGAGGCTGAGGGCAAGGATGGGGGATAAAGAAAAGACAGAGAGATTGGGAAAGTTCCAGAAGGACAGAAGCCGGTCTTGGGAAGGATGGGGCGCAGCTGAGGGAAACACCCAGCACCAGGGACAAGCAAGGATCCCCTAGAGTTTCACAAGCAGGGCAAAGCAGCCCACCACCACTGCCAGATCTTCATGACCAAATTACACCCTGCGTAGGAGAGATGATGTTCATTCACAATGTGTGTCAATCAGACCATCTCGCTGTACGCTTAAGGCATACCTATACAGTGATGTGTATCAGTTATTTCTCAGTAACGCTGGGGGGATCACATTCATAATATTACCCATACAGTGTCGAGAATATGGTATAAACCGGCCTCTTGAGCACCCACCAGCCAGGTTACGAGACAGAACATGGCCAGCAGGTCAGAAGTCCTCATGGCGCCAGAGCGCCCTGACCATGCTCCGTCCTCACATACACCCTCTCAAAGGTCAAGTTCCTGGAGGAGATCTTCTGGTCCTCCCAACTGAGCCACACGCCCACCGTGTGATTCACAGTTCCCACGAAACTGCACACAATGGGGAGCTGGGGGGGCCTCCTCTTGGAAGCCGTGGGCCTGCATGCTGGCCGGAAGCCGCAAGACTGCTCCATGGGGGTCTTCTCCAAAGCCACTTCCTTCTCCGGTGTCCTTTCGGTTTTGACTCCCTTTTCCTTGCACTTCCTCTAGCTTGGGCATGTGTCTGCAGGTTTGAATCAGAACCCTACCGGAGGGACAGGGAGGCCATTGCTGGCCTTGAAGCTGGAAGGGCTACAAGCCCGGGGATGCTGGCAGCCTCTAGAATCCGGGAAAGGCAAGGGAATTAATATGGTGATCCAGGGGGCTGGAAACCCGGGGGGATGAGGATATTAAGGCACCCTCTGCCTTCTCCTTTTGTGGGATGGAAGTGAGCCCGGCTCCTCCTGCCATGGCTTGTGGCAGGCAGTAACCTCCCAAGTAAACACCTCCGCAGATGCCTTTGATTCAGTCCATTCTGGAAGGGGTTTCTGCCCCGAGCTGCTGTCAGACACCAGGTATCCCAAGCTACGGGGCTGGTGGGGCATCAGGAGCTCGTGTGGGTGCTTAGACACCGGACCTGGGGTCCGAGCGCCAAGCGCACCCCCGTCTCTTAGTTCTGTGAGCTGAAGCAAGTTACTGCATCTCGGTGAGCCTCAGTACCCCTCAGGTAAAATGAGACGCCTACTTCACAGGTGTGTTTTGAATATTAAATAAAGTAATAATTATAAAAATCCTGAAGCCTCGTTCTGTCCACCGGGAGGGGCTGATGGTAGCTTATGATCATTTCTTATTATTGGTGGGGGTGGGAAACTGAACTGCCTTGAGGATTTTTTCAGGGTGTGTCCCCCGCCTGAACCTTCAAGGGGGTCCTGGTCCAGGTGGAAACTTCCAGAGCAGGTGGCCAAAGTCCCAGAGCTGTGCCTGAGCTCCGCGACCCCGTCAGGCAGAGGGTGACGGGCCTCGAGCTGTCCTGACCTCTAGAATGAATGAGCATGTAATTAAATGAGCAGAAATTAAGGAAGTGTGGGAGCCCCAGAGTAACCCCAGAGACGGGGGCAGGGAAGGGAGCACGGTGACTGGACCCGGCCCCGCACAGGGCACGGGGCTGTCTCCACTCCCTGAGCCAGCGAGCTGCACCCCCCCACCCCCACCCACAGATGCAGGAAGGCCGGTCTGGTTCCGGGAACTGCCCGCTGCTGCTGTGGCCACGGCATGTTTAATCCCTGACTCGGGGTAACAGTAAACGAAAAGAGCATGCCAGGCCCTGTGTGTACAGCACCCAAGAGGTCCTTACACAAGATCTGCTTGTGACTGTTTCCAGCTACATTTGACAAGTGACAACGCGTTGCTAGGGCCCACCCTGAGATTTGCAGCGGAGCCAGAATGCAGACTGGGCAGCCCACGGCCTCCACCACGCAGGGGGCCGGCCAGCCGCTGAGTCCCAGGAGGTACCACAAAGTTGTTAACACGGCCCGATCCTGGTTGCTGGGTAAAGAGTCACTCTTGAAAGCATTTGTTCGTCCATCTGCCCGCAGTGTCGGAGCTGCTAATTTGGAAGAGACCTCCATGGCAAGGGGACGGAGATGTGCGCACACTCGTGGAGCACTTGCTTGCCTCCGGATGCCAAGGGGAAGGGAATGACCCCTCTCTGCAGATGCGGTCTACGGCAGGGAGACACGGGGCCGTGGATCGAATGGTGTCTCCCGAGAAAGATTTGAAGTCCAAGCTCCATACCTGGGAATGCGATCTTTTTGGGAAATCAGGTCTTTGCAGGTGATTGAATTAAGATGGGGTCATTCGGGTGGGCCTGCTCCACTATGTCTGTGTCCTTGTAAAAGGGAGAGAGAGCTGGACACAGACATGCCAGGAGAACGCCACAAGAAGATTGGAGTGAAAATGTCACGGCCAAGAGGCTGAGAGAGAGGGCTGGACCCATCTTTCCCCAACGCCCAGTCTCAGACTCCAGCACCCAGGCCGTGAGAAAAGAGGGGTCTTGGGGAGGCTCTGGGCAGCATCTGGGGCCCTGCCAGGACCGACAATTCTAAGTCGACAGTGGCTTCAGGAATCTGGGCTGTAGAGAAACCACTGGCCTGGTAGAGAGGGGACAGAAGGCAGTGAGAGGCAAGGAGTATGGGGAGGGACAGTGGGTAATGACTCAGGGAGTGTGAGCAGGCAGTGGGAATAACCAAATAAGTCATATGAAAAGAAGGGGGGCTATAAGCAAAAAGAGAAATACTGGTTTTGGTCAAAGTGGCCATCCATGGGTCTCCTCCCTCCTCCAAGCCCCTTTAAAATGTTAGTGGAGGTGTTACCAAAAAAGATATTACCCTACAAGATCGTAAAACTGGCAGAGTCTACCACAGCAGCTGAGTTAGTGGATTCTTAGCTAGCGGAACGCAGAAGAAAGATCTGACAGAATGGAGGGGGTTCCCATCTAACAGCAGGAAGAGGGGAACCCAAGAAAAACACCCCCTCAATCACAGAACCCACAGGGGCTTGGTCCTTGAGGCACCAGGTGCCATGGAAGGAAGGTGCTGGATTCAGGACTGCAAGGAGGGCAAGGTGGGGACTGGGAGAAAGTGTCTCCATAAAAAGCTGGGACACCAGTCTCCTGTCTGATGCCAGCATCACCTTCTCCTTCCTTCCGTGCTACCTCCAGCCCCAAGACATGAGGCTCATGGAAAAATCAAGTAAGAAAGGGGAGAGAGGAGGCATGAAGCCGAACAGCATAGGATTTGGTGAAACTCTGCCCATTAAGCTCTGGCATCTAGAGATCCCTCCCTGTCCTGTCCCAGGAGGACCAGTGGCTGGGCTCTGGCCTCCCCAGACAGAAGACCAAGGATTGTGCTCCGGAAAGCTAAGTGGGTCTAAGGAAACTAGCACTGACATTGGAAGGTTCCCCAGCAGCATTCCTGGCTTGCGGCTGGATTATTTCTCCACGAGACACACTTGGCACTGAGCCCAGCCCAGGTGTGTCAAACCTAGGACCAGTTTTATAACCTGGGTATAAAAAGACAGTCAGGAGAACTGGGTCTTGGAGGAAACCTGCTAACCCAAAAGCAAAGAGGAAAAGAAGCCAAGGGTAAGCAAGGCAAAAAATAGGAGAGACAGTGCAGAAATTTCAAAATTATAATTAATATCCTCCCCAAAATAAAATATTGCATCCGCTAAAGAATAGGGTGCTATAAAAGTGAGTAAGAACATACAGCACTCTTACACATTAAAATCTCATGACTAAGATTGAAAGAAAAATCTCTGCAAAGTACATATCTATCTGATAAAAGACTTGCATCCACAATATATAAAGAGCTATCAAAATCCAACAATGAAGAAACCTACAATCTGATTAAAAAGCTGACCAAGATTTGAACAGACGTTTCACCAAAAAAGATCATATGATGTAAAATAAGGAGATGGAAAGATGCATCATTCTTCACTGGTGAAATGAAAATTAAACCACAGTGAGATATGACAACACATCTATCAGATTGGCTAAAATTATGTGGCGCCTGTGTGGCTGTCACTTGGGTGTCTGTCTTATTCTTGATTTCAGCTCAGGTGGTGATCTCAAGGTCACGAGATCCAGCCCCAAGTCAGGCTCTGTACTGGGTATGGAGTCTGTTTGAGATTGTCTCTCTCTCTCTCTCCCTCTCCCTCTGCCCCTGCCTTCACCCCACCCCACCCCTACCCTGTGCACATGCTCTCTCCCTCTATCTCTAAACAAATAAATAAAAGATTGGCTAAAATTAAGAAGACGGACCTTACCAAGTGCCAGTGTAACTGTGAACTAATGGGGACTCATATACTGCAGGTCGAAGAGTAAGATGATTCACGCAGTTTGGAAAACAGTCTGGCAGTTTGCCAAAGTTGAACGTACACTTGCCACAGGACCCAACCATTCCATGCCTGGCTACTGACCCAAGAGAAAAGGAAATCTATGTCCTAAAAAGCCTTGCACGTGAATGCTCATAGCAGCTTACTCACAATAGCCCCGAAACCAGAAACAGCCCAGATGTCCATCAAGAGATGAATGGAAAAGCAAATTGGGGTACATCCATCTACACCACAGGAAAAAGTGATGAGCCATTGGTAGGCGCAACGACATGGGTGAATTTTGAAATAATCACGTTGAGTAAAAGAAGCCAGACAACAAAAGGGGGCACCTACATGCTTCCATCTTCATAAATCTCGAATCTGAACTCATCCATATGACAGAAGGTAGAGATCAGGACTATACGGCGGGATCCCTGAGGGGCTCCGTAGCTGGACACGTGTGTCTGTTATTTTGATGGTGGTGATGTCCTCGAAGCCTATACTTACATAAAAACTTAGTGAACCCCACACTTTAGGCACAGTTTGCTATGTGTCCATTACACCTCAACAATGCTGGTTCAAACGTGGTAACTCATCTCCAAAAGAAGCGTTCAAAAATAACATCAAAGGAAGTTCCCCAAAGGAGAGAAACAATAATAATAATAGGAGTTTAAAAAGTCCTGAAAGTTAGAGATTCCGTGCAGGTGGTTCCAGAGCTAAGACACAGAGGATGCAGAATAAGAAAACAGAAGGAAACCAGAAGGAGGAACTTGTCGAAGAAATGATAAATGTGTCCTTATTTGAAGAAAAGGGTCTCTGTGGCTATGAGGAAGAAGACAAGATTCTGGATTGTCCATGTGGGTCCTTGATACCGTCCCAAGTGTCCTCATGAGAGGGAGGTGGGAAAAGAGCAGATGATCACAGAGGAGAAGACAGGTGACAGGTGACAGTGGGAGGAAGTGGCCATAAACCAAGGAACAATGGCCACCAGAGGCTGGCGGGAGGCCCGCAGCCCAGCTAACACCCTCCTCTCAGACCTGTGACCCACAGAACTATGAGAGAACACCCTTCTGCTTTTGAAGCACATCATAAGTCATTTGTCACAGCTGCCCTAGGAAGACCATAGCCCTACTCACGGCACGACACAGGGCTCCCCGTCACAACGTGTCCACACTACGTTCCCTACCCCGTGGGCACAACAACCTGAAAACGAATGCACCCAAACTGTTGATATGATCACACTGGGGGGAGGTGGCAGGGGACGCGAGAATGGCATCATGTACGTGGTGACGTACCAAGATGCAGGGACACGCGGAGAGCAGCATCCAAGGAGACAGAGATCGGCCTGAGTGTGGGATGTCTACAGGGAAGGATTGCGAGCATGTGTATTCTTGTTGGTCTCCCTGCATCTCTGAATCCCCCTGCCAAGTTTGGGGGGGTCCCCACCCCCAGAGTCCTGAAGGACGGCAAAAGTTTTCCCAGATTCTCTTGCAAGGTGGGACGTAGGTACACACCAGGATTTCCCATCAGACATTCCCACAAGGGCCTTTGACTCAGAAGCTGGTGAGCACCCGGGAAGCCGTCCTGGTGGTGGTGGCAACTGCATCCCGCTCCCTGGTGCACTGGGGAGCATGGCACCCACCCCCCAGCCTGGGCCCAGCAGCATCAGCCCAGTGGAGGGGCAGCAGGGTCCGCTCAGAAGCCGCTCTGGGGGCCTTCGGGGCACGCGGCTGGCCACGCACCCCCACCCCATCCCCGGAGACCTGAGCATTTCATCAGGGCCTCGGGTGCACAGACTTCCCAGGGTTCTATCGCCTGTCGCTCTGTAAGCACTGTGTGCGCGCAGTGGGTGGGGAAGAGCCATCTGTCCAGTCCGGCGGCAAGTGCTGACCGCTCGGTCCTCCTGTGCCAGGCGCCGCAGCAGCCTTGGGGACTTGACACGATCCGCCCTGGCTTCCACCCTGATGGCTAAAATGTCCTGTCGCCTCAAAAAAACCCTGGAATCAAAAAACTGACCCTCAGGGAAGGAAAAAGGTCACCTCCTTACTTTCTGAATCACTCCAGTCTGGGAAGGGAACACAGCTCAGTGCCCGGAAGGGCGGCCGGCCACCACCCACGCGGTCCCTGCCTCCACGGGGGGCCCCTCGCCTATTTCTGGCGACAGGGAACTCTGGATCCTGCTTGCAGCCTGACACTCTCAGGGTCCATGACGGCGGGGGCGGGGAGCGTTTAGGAAGGTGCTGCTTATTCATGGGGCAGGAACAACAGGACATGCTTACTGTCACCATGACGCCGAGGCTGGTTCCTCCCTCCGCCCCAGAGCACCCCTGTTCCCCATCTCCGGGATGCTTCTGTGACCCACCAAGAAACACAGGGACCCATGGCTCCCTGGTGGGGGTAGGAAGGGAAAAGCCCAGGAAAAGTACCCCGGTTTCCACACCAGGCACAGGGTGGGTGGGGGCCTCTGGCTCTTAGGTGCCCCTTGAAGGCTCCAGTCTCCCGCTAGGGCCACCCCAGGGCCCCTTTTAAAGGCTGTCCCCTTGCCCCATCTCCTGCCACCCCAAGCAGCCTTTCTCAGAGTGTGGTGTGGCTCTGCGGGGACTGGGCTGCCCACGGCAGCTACAGCTCTCCCTGAGCAGGTCACTCTCCCTTCTGTGAATGATCCCAGGGTCCCTCTCCTCCCAGAACTGTGACCAGGTGAGCAGATGGGGAAATGGAAGGGAGGGTCCTCTCCAGTCTCGGAAGTGCACGGGGAGGGGGATGTTTATCTCCCGACCATAAAAAAGCGGGGACTAGCCTTCCCTGGTTCTGTGAGTCCTGGACAGGCACATGAGAACAAATCTAGCCCCGGGGGTGTTGGGTGGACAAATGGATGGATGGATGGATGGATGGATGGATGGGTGAGAATTCTGGGGAGGCCACAAGGCATTGTGGAAAAGGTGCAGCTGGGAATCAGAAAGCAACTGAGTTCACAGTCCTCTGCGGCCTTCCTTGAGCAATTATTGAGCACTGAGTGTGTACCTGCCTGTGGATGGTAGGCTGTGTCGATATGGCCCTTGACCTCACAGAGCTGAGTTCACGGCCGATGCAGGGGACACACAGAGGAGCAAGTTCACAGCAGTGCACAGGGCGGGTGTCCCCCAGAAGAGCCCCCAGGGGACACAGGATAGCAGGCAGGGGCAAGCGCTCCTTCTCCGCCAGGATGGCAGAGCAGGCCCCCGGGACGAGCCCCTGAGGCTGTAGCTGGGGACTCAGGAGAAGAGGGCTTGGCCAGGGCACCAGTGGGAAGAACATTCCCAGGGGAGGGACCTATGGTGCCCATATCCTAGGCAGAAAAGTGCTGGCTGGGCCATGGGGCTTGGGGCTGGGTTTTCTTTTAGATGTGAGGGTGATCTGCCTTCTTATAAATCCCTCTGGACAGAACCCAGATCCTTAGTTGCCAGTGCAATGGGGCCCATGCCTGGGGCATGGCACTGTTCTGGGGGACTCTCAGATGCTGGGCACATGAGTCTGCATTTATCAAAACCCACAGACTGGGACACCGCCAAGAGTAAGCCTCACTGCGCGCACATTTATTTTTTTGTTTTTTAGTTTTTTAAGTTTTTTTTTTTAATTTATTTGACAAACAGAGATCACAAGTAGGCAGAGAAGCAGGCAGAGAGAGAGGAGGAAGCAGGCTCCCCGCTGAGCAGAGAGCCCGATGATGCGGGGCTCGATCCCAGGACCCTGGGATCATGACCCGAGCCGAAGGCAGAGGCTTTAACCCACTGAGCCACCCAGGCGCCCCAGTTTTTTTAACTTTTTAATTACAAAATGATCCCTCCAGCAGCTGTGAGGAGGAAGGGCGGGAGGGGTGGACAGGGACAAGGGAGACCAGCTGGGGGCCTGCCATGACCTTGGTGAGAATGGCTGGGTCACATACCTGAGCTCGGGTTGCTGACCTTGGGGAGGCCCCAGGTCCCTCGTCAAGGACATGGTGCAATGATTTCCACCAGGAGGCTGATCCTGTGGGTGGGGCCTGGCTTGAGCAAGGCTTCAGCCCCCAGGAGCCTGGCTGACTGTGCTTTGCCAGAGGGTGGCTGTGGCTGACCTCGGGGTGCCCCGAGGGGAGCTCTCAGCTGGGTAGCTGCAGGGGGCCGGGAGGCGCCAGGGGCCGCATTCAGAAAACAGACCTGAGAGTAAACCCGAGAGGAATTACTCAAGGGTGAAGGGCACCGGGACACAGGCCCAGGCCTGTGGACGCAGCCACCCTGGGCAGAGGAATGTGGCCCAGAGTGTTAGGGACTTAGCATGCTTCTCCCCCAGGGAGGCCAGAAAACTGGCGCTGGGGTGGGGGGGCGGGTAGGTCCCAGGGACAGCCTGGCTTGTGTGGTCCCGCATCGCACAGGCCGGAGCACCAGGCGGGGGAGGCCTGGATTCCTACTCCAACTCAGCCTCTCTTGAGCTGGGCGACTCCGGGCCCAGACACTCAACCTCTCTGTCTCATTACAAGACTCCAGAAAGGGGCACCCGGGTGGCTCAGTCGGTGAGGTATCTGCCTGTGGCTCAGGTCATGATCCCGGGGTCATGGGATCGAGCCCCATGTCGGGCTCCCTGCTCAGCAGGGAGCCTGCTTCTCCCCCTGCTCGTTCTCTCTCTCTCTCTGTCAAATAAATAAAATCTTTTAAAAAAAGAAGAAAAAAAAAAGACTCCAGTGAGGAGCACGTGGCAGTGGACCTCGGTGAACTGAGATATTCTAACCAACACTGGGGGTGAAGAGGGTAGGGATGCCGGTGCGGAAGGGTTGGCCACTGTGTCAGCAGAAACTCGTCGAAGGCCACAGGTCAAAGCGCCCCTCGACCCCCAGCAGCATCAGGGGCAGAGTGCGTGGACCCGAGTGGGGAACACGGCAGTGGGGTAAGGGGGCAGGGAGGGCGCGGCTCAGGAGGTAAACACGAGGGTACCACCTGGCCCAGCAGCTCCACTCTCGGGATGTGCCCCAAAGAACTGAAAACAGAGGCTCGGGTCCTTTTACACAGATGCTCACAGCTGCATGGCTCACGACAGTCAAAAGGTAAAAACAGCCCAAACGTCCGTCAGCAGTGAAGGATGAACAAAGGTGGACTGTTGCCTGGTTGTGAACAGGAAGGAGCATAGCCCCCTGCTACGCGGGAACCTCGAAAACATTAGTGGGAGTGAAAGGAGTCAGCCCCAGAAGGTCACAGATTGTGTGATTCGACTGGAGGAACTATCCAGAATAAGTAAATCCCCAAACACGAAGCAGGTGGATGGCTGCCAGGGACTGGGGAGAGGGGGAATGGGGAGTGACTGCCGCAGGGTGCGGGGTTTCCTCCGGGGGGGAATGGAAAAGTTCTGGAACTAGACAGAGGAGATGGTACAACGTGGTCGGCCTGTTCAGTGACAATGAACTTCTAAATGGTTATGTTCGGCTTTTCGTAAGGGCAGGGAAGGGAGAGGGCTAACGGTCCATACTGCCAGGAAGAGAGGACTCAACCAGTGAGGGGCAGGGCTCCCCAAATCCCCGCTCAGCTGCCAGCGGCCCCGTGACAGATGTGGCAGCCTGGTTTACCACGAGGAACCTGGGACCTGCCCAAGCTGGAGCCCCTACGCTGGTGCGGGGCTGGGGGTCAGGTCTGCACTGCCTCTGCCTGCTGCTGGGCCGACACCACACACCTGAGCCTCACGCCCCACCAGGCGGGAGCGTCGCCTCTGTGGTGCAAGGGGAGGCGGACACACAGCGCACCGTCTAAAATCATGGGCATGAGCCCAGGCGACGGGGTTTGGGAGCCGCAGAGGGAAGACGGGTCCGGGACACTTGGAGATCACAGACAGGAAGTGAGGGGCCGCCGAGCCCCGAGCTCAGGGGTGGGGGGCAGAAAGGGGTGCAGAGAGGGGGCAGAGGGCTTCTGCAGCAGGTGCATCGCGCCAGGCTAGAGATCGAGGGGAAGGGATCCCAAGTGAGGGAGGGTCAGCTAGGCGAGCGCAGAGAGAGCCCCAGCTGGGGGTCGCGGGTGCTGCAGACCTAGGCGGTGAAGGGGCCACTGGTAGACACATGGGATAGAAGATCCCATCCAGGACTGGTTGCCCTCCCTACCTAGTCTCCCCTAAGCCTGGGGGCCCACAGCGCCATCTCTGGTGGCCAAGGGGATGGAACCCACATTTGAATTTAGGAGGGCAAATGGGTTTGGGAGGGTCATTCAATGTCTCACCAGCTCCTCCTCCCTGCATATCCCAAAACGTTTGGCCAATCACCCCAGCCTTCCTTCCCCCCACGCCCACCCCTTCAGTCCTTGGAGGAGAAGTTACAGCCATGCCTCCAAAGCCCACCTCCACTCCCCCTTCAAGCCTCAGTTTCCTGATGAAGATGAAGAGGAGGAGAGGGTGGGAGCGGGCATAGAGAGGACTCGGTGCTGTGCCGGCCTGGGGGTCCCCAGGGGCTAACCAGACAGCCAGGTGCCCCCTCCTGCTCCCTGGGGACCCTGGCTCAGTGGCCAGTCCTAGGAGAAGCGGGTCTGAGGGATACCAGGAACCAGCCTCCCCTCCTCACCCTGGATTTCCCAGCGCCAGCCACGGGAAGTGAGTAACCACGGCTCAAGACCTACTGGCGACAGCCCAGGGCCAAGGACAGAGTTAGGAAGTGTGGCCAGGCTGACGGGCAGACCGAGGGCTCCTGTCCACCAAGCCTGGGGTGCTCCAACAGTCTGGCAGGCCCAAGGGGACCAGGACCCACTGCCCACCTCCCAGAGCAGGAAGGAGAGGGACAGAGGGACTGAGGGGGACAGGCCTCCTCCTCACAGCTGTCTCTGCCACCCCCGAGAGCCCCTCTCCCAGCCCAGCTCTCGAGGTCGGCATACCAGGAATAGCCGGGGTCTCACGAACTCCCTGGGCCTGGGAGGGGTAGGTGCCGTGGGAGAGCCCAGCCAAACAGAAACGGTGGGGGAAACTCCCATATCCCAGAGTTAAACAAAAACAGATGTGCTCGCATTCTGCAGTGTTTCCCCGTGTCACATACATGGATTATGTCATTGTGGTGATTCCACCTGTGGCTTAAACCCACGGATATTCTAATTTAAAACTGGTATGGAGGGATGTGAAGATATACCGTAAAATGCATGCTGACCCTTTCCGTTTTTAACCTTTTTTCCTTAGAACGACATTAAACAGCCAACAGTGTTATTGTCGGGCAGTGGGCGGCCACAAGGCCGGAGCTGGGCCGGGGCTCAAAGTCAATGCCTCTATCGGGGCCGTCGGTGTAAGGGGCTCTGGGAGCGGGGACCACAGGCGGGCGGGAGGGCCACTGGGGCTGGGCTGCGCTCTGTAGCATTCACAGGTGCGGCTGTTGGTGCCGAGCAGGCCCAGTTACGGGCTTTGCACGTGTTTTGCTATGCATCAAAGTCAGAGCTTCCCTTCCAATTCTGCCTTCCAGTTTTTCAGGACGGGTCTGTCTGGGGTGTGTGTGACAGGTCAGCTCTTCCCTCAGTGGCTGCCGATCACAGAGAACAGGGGTTGGCTTTCTGGTCGGGACGGTGGAATTCTGTGCAAAAGGACAGCCCATTCCTGGGGGCCAGGGACAAGGGCCTTCCTAGGTAGGGAGGTAAGGGGTGGGAGTGACAACCCTGGCCTCACACACAGATGTTGGAGAGAACATTCTAGAACACTGGGGTGGAAAGGCCGACCTTTATAAACAAGCATAAGTACATAGATGCCTATAGCTTGCCTTTGTGCTGTGCTCTCTGAACGCAGGGGCGCCGGCTGGAGCTGGGAGTCCCAGCAGGGCTGAGCCCCTCTGTGGGCCCCAGCCACGCAGACCCACTGGGGAGGAGTATAACGAGTCTGCGGCTGGGGTCATTTTGCAGGAAGGGTTCAGCCAAATTTCCTCATAGCAAAAATGAAGGACCAAAAACATGCTAACACAGATAAAAATTAGAAGGTTGTTCCTGTGTCCACATGGAGCTCCTTTTGAAATGGTTCCCCACCCAGGTTTCTGCCCATAAGCTAGGGACTGGCCTCAGGGGCAGACTCCTCCCAGGCAAGGGTGTGTTGGACGCATTTACCTCTGTCAAAGAATGGACAGCCTGGTTATGTGATGTCTGATTTATCAGTGCATGGGTAGCTGGATAAGTGGATGGAAGGAAGGAAGGATATTTGGATGAATGGGTAGATACACCTATAGGTGAATGAAAAAGTAGGTAATTGTTTTATAAGATTTAAAGTTTGTTTTGATGGAAAGACTCAACACGATGACAATTGTATGGTTGTGGAACTTTTTGTTACTTTCGCTCCAAATGTGCGAAGCCTTCCAGGCAGGCCCGCACGAGGGCTTGTACTCAGGGACAGGGTTGCAGCAAGCTGGAGTTGCGGGAAACAGCTTCCCCGTGGCAAGCAGGGGAGGGTTTAGTTGGGATTCCCAGGCTCCTGCAGATTGGCTAATTTGAATAAGTTTCCGAGCCCCAGGGTATGGGGGCCTGTCCACAGTTATTGGGTATCTGGCCCCCGGTGATTAGGTACACGGTGGCCCAGGGTGTGAGAGCCCAGTAAGGAAAGCGTCAGAACGTGAACTTAACCGCTAACAAAAACTGACCAGCCTCCAACCAGATCTGCAAAAGTGGATCAAGATGATATTGTTAAAAAACTATATTACAGGGCGCCTGGGTGGCCCATTCGGTTAAGTGCCTGCCTTCGGCTCGGGTCATGGTCCCAGCCGGGGTCCTGGGACTGAGCCCCGAATCATCATGCCAGCTGGGGACTTCAAGAAGTCTCTGTTCTGTTGGGTCTCAACATGCTGAGGTCTTCCTGAACCAAGGAAGGCGGTAGATCCTCTCGCCCAGAAAAGCTATGCACACCATACAAATCTGCGTACCCATTCAGTGGGCCCCGTGCAGCCTCTCCCCAGAGCCCTGTCCCCACCTGGGACGTGAGAACCCTCCGGGCAAGGAGTCCTAATGTGGTAGGGCAGGCCGGTCCTCTGGAGACTCATCTGAGGCCCCCAGGCTGGGGAGGGACTTGACTTCAAGTCTCTGCAACCACTCCACACCCACGTCAGGCCCAGACCCCAATACATTTTTCTGGGACTCCATTTCCCTCTCTCCATGAGGGTGCAGTGGAACGTGATCACTCTTTGTAGACCTGCTTCAGAGACGGTAACAGGGAAAGGGGACACCAGCAGGTGGAGATCTGACCCTCCTATCTATTCCCCAATTCCACTTTTTCTGGTCTCTTTTGAAGGAAAGGTTTTAAGACCTTAAAAATATAAACATTTGAAAGGCCCCATACTTCCAGCTTTGAAGCTGCTGGAAACGGAAAGTGCTAAGATTGGCAAGTCTCCAAGTCTCCCAAGTGAAGCCAAGAAAACCAGTCAGTGTGGAAGTGGGAGGAAACCATTGCCGAACTTCCCCAGATTGGGGGGAGGGGGGGAGCAAGAGGGCAGGCTAGGGGAGGGCACAGGGCGGTGCAAAAACCTGCCGTGTTGCCAGAAAACGAGAGAGGGAAACGTGCTCCTTCTCTAAAGCTGTTTCCTCGTTTCTGCCACTTGGGAGGCAGGCCGACTGTTTACACTAAAAGAATCACGTGGGGGAAGTAATGAGAAGAGATAAATGTTGTATTAGACAAACTTACTCACAGAGTGTGCCAGCCGCCAGCCGTGATGCCAGAAGGAAGAATGCTAGTTTTTTGGGGTAACTGCTGGGCAATCCACTTTTCACATCCACGATTACATTTAAGTGAGAAAGGGGATAGAACCCAGTCTGCCCGGGTCCCTGTGAGGATCCGCTGAGTTTGTCCATTTACGTGCTTAGAAAAATGCCTGACACAGAAAACAAGTTACGGAAGGGTCAGGGCTGTAATTAGTCCTCACCATGCCCCCCTCGGACACTTGGCCCGATCTCTGATCTCTGGTCCACTTCCCAGCTCCGAGAGGTTAAGCCACCTCCCCAAGGCCCTTAGGCAGGACGTGCAGGGACCTGCCACTTGTGAGCACGGGACACCTTCGTCACTCGCGTCACCTGTGGCTCTAAAGGGCAGCCCGTCCACACAATAGCACGTTCCTTGGGCTAACCTGGAAATCTTCTGTGTGGCTCACTTGAGCTCTTAAGGCTCACAGGGTAGACTGAGCCCTGGGTCGCCGTAGCCATCCCAGCCTGGGCTCTGCGGGCATGGGTTTTGGAAATGGTAGCCGGACTGGCCCGGTCGCTGGGCAGGAGTGCTGGGCTGGGCTGGAGGAGGAGGGAGGAAGTGCCCAGGAGGGCGGTGACATCACCACCCAGCCCTTGAAAGATGAGCTGTTCCCTCCACCACTTCAGCTCAGCTCCTAGGAGGGGTGAGGACGGCAGGCAGCCCTGCCGGACTGAGGGGGTGCCCAAGGTGCCCGTGTGGCTCGCTCTGGACAAGGAGGACCCCAGGCAGGGGCTGATCCAGTCGCTTCCCCATCGCCAGGAGGACAGGAGGTCCCAGCACAAAGAGAGACGCAGCAGGTGAGTGTCCCAGGGGCTGATTTCCCCGGGCTGGGAGGAAAGTTCCTGTCCTTTTCCAGTCCTGACAAGTAACTACAAGGGCTCCCAGCGGGAGGAATTATCTTGTTTGTTCCAGGTTTCTCTTCTCCCTGAATCGAGACAGGCATGTGTGTATTTGTGTGAACAATTTAGTGATTTGATTTTTATGGACTCTGGGTAGCTGCCTCGGACTTCAGCAACGAGGAGGGAGCAGGGATGCGTGTGGGGTTTAGATTCTGGAACACGGCTTTTAACTCATGGGTGTGCTGCTCATGGGCCCCGTGAGACCCTGGACAAGTTGCTTAACCTCCCTGAGCCTCCGTCTCTCTGTCTGCAAAGTACTGCGCTTGCTGGCTCCCAGGGTGGCAAGAGTCAAATCAGAGGGCAGAGGGGAGAGGGTCTAGAAATGCAGGGGAGGGGGTCCAGCCCAGAGTCCCTAGTAACTCAGGCAGGCTGAAAGCCCCTTCGTCTGGTCCGAGTCACAGTCCTGGTCCTGCCTGTCCAAGGCAGAGGGATAAACGTGGACACCGGTCCAGAGCCTGGCTCGGCACAGGTTGGAGTCCCAGCTCTGCTCTCATTCCCTGCGTAACGTTTTTGAGCAAATTCCTTTTTCCCCATTTCCTGAGCATGGAGGTGACTTGGCAGGGCGGTGGAAGGGCAGACAGACATGGGCTCCTGCCTGCCCGTGAGGCCCACAGCTGCAGTCCGGGCTCTGGGCGGGCTGCTAAGGGCAGGTGGCTGCATGAGCCTGGGTCCGGGTGGCCGATGGGCGTCGCTCTGGCAGGCACATTAGAACTCACCTCCCTGAGTCACAGACTGTCTCTGGCTCCAGTGCACAGGAAGTGGGAACACTGGCCCAGGTGTGGGGCCATAGGGGGCCCTGGGGCAGCCGTCGAAGAGAGAGAAGGGCTCAGGCTGGGGCCAGGGTGAGCAACCCCAGAGGACACTGCCCGCTCCCTCTTCTCGGGAGGAAAGCCCTTCTGTGTCTTTCCAGGGCCCTGGCAGCTGAGGGGTGAAGGGGAGCCCCACAAGCTTGAGGAAAGAATGCCTTTTCCTCTGTGGGGTGGAAGGCAGGCAGGTCTGGGGTAGAGCCAGGAGAAGAGGTTTGGGAAAACACTGAAAACAAGAAGGCTCCCATGCCATCTCCTCCCGTGAAACCCTAGGGCCCCATCCAGCCCTGCCCTATACTCACAAAATCCCAACAATCTCTGCTCCAAACCCCTCAGGGTAGAAGTAAAGGTTGCTGTGACCAGGGAGGGGTGGGGGATGCCTCAGCCTCTCTGGGACTCTGGCTCTGTCACTGACACACAGGGGAAGGTTCAGATGACTGACTGAGGACTTGGGGTTAGACCAAATTTGAGAGATGCTGGCCAAGCAGAGACCACACAGGGGAAATGGCCATGCCACGTGGTCTTGGCTAACATGGTGACAGCATGTGGCCTGCAAGTTCAGAGCGGGTCAGAGGGTCTGGTTTTCCCAATGAAAACAGGGTTTTTCTCTCTCGGATCACGGCTGCCTCCCCTGCATGGAGAACCACGCTCAGCACCATGCAGGCCCTGGTCACTACCTGCAGAACGCCAGATGCATGGATGGATGGATGGATGGATGGGTGGATGCATGGATGGGTGGGTGGATGCATGGATGGATGGATCGTTGGGTGGATGCATGGATGGATGGATGGATGGGTGGATGCATGGATGGATGGATCGTTGGGTGGATGGATGGATGGATGGATGGGTAGAATCATCCTAAGTGACAGACACCCATCTGAAAAGGCTGCATACTGTATTATTTCAGTTATATGACATTTGGAAAAAGGCAAAACAATGGGGATTATAAAAAAGATCCGTAACTGCCAGGGATAAGGGGGAGTGAGAGGTGAATAGGGAGAGCACAGAGGATGTTTAGGGCAGCAAAACTGCATTTAGGGGTCTGTAGTGGTGGATACACATTATTACACCCATAGAATGTACAAGGGAGCCCGTGGACTTTGGGTGATAATGACATGCCAAAATAGGTATTCCCTGTAGGAAATGCACCCCCTGCTAAGGGGTATTGATCATGGGGGAGGCTGTTGGTGTGTGGGGGCAGGGGGCTTATAGGAAGCTTCTGTACTTTCTGTTCAATTTTTCTGTGAACCTAAAACTGCCCTAAAAAAAATTGAGCCTATTAAAAAAAAGGGGGGGGCACAAAGAAGATCTCTGTGTTGCTTTGAAGATTCAATAGTCACTTAGAGTAGCTTGAAACCGTGAATCAAATGATCAGAATGTACTAAGATTTGATACCCGAATGCAGCGCTTCCGACACCTACCCCTACCCCTACCCAGTCTAGGACTCCCCTGACCTGTATCTTTCTTAGTGCACTTGCTTCCATGGACGGGGAGCTCACTACTTCACCGGCCAGCCCACTCCATCTCAGGGGACTTCTATAGTTAAGAAGTCCTTCTTTAGACTGGAGCTAATTTCCTCTCCCGCTGAACAATGATCCATTGTCTATTTCTTGGAGCTGGAGGGCACAAATTCTAGTCCTCGTAGGCCCTTCTGAGTTAAACCTCCACAGCTCCTCCACCAAGACACACTGTCTCCTGCAAACCCAAAGAGTCAGCTACCTCTTTGACTGTGTCATCAAAGTGGGATCTGGAGGCCACTGGAGGCTGGAAAAATATGAGGTTCCCCCCCACCTGCCAATCATCACAGCATGAAGCGGAGTGGAATGCACATGAGTTCTGGGTTCGAGTCCTGACTGTTTACTGGTTAGGGATGCTCTCTGAGCCTGCTTTCTCCACTGTGCAATGGGGATCCTCCTTCCCGTTTCTGGGGACCACAGTGAGCCCCAACTCCGTCGGCGTTGGTACAGCAGGTATCGGGCTCACTGCCGGTGCCCACCTAGTGGAGGGACGGCCTACGGGGCAAAGAATAGGTTCTGGGACCCTCAGAAGTGTTGTCTTTGCCCTGCAATGGGGCCACTGCGTCTTAGGGATTCCCCAGGGAAAGCGACACCCCAGAAGGCATGTGCTCCTGTTCCCAAGCGACACATCCTTGGGTGGTGACAGCAAGAGCCCCATCATACTTCTCTTCGGGGCTCAGACTTCAGGTTTCCGGCCCCCCGCCCCCACCGCCTGTGGGCCTCCTGATCTCTGGAGCCTGCAGAGCGCGGTCAGGTAGGGCTCAGAGAACTGGCTCCCAGACCCCAGTCCCCACTCAGCAGGCAGCAGAGAGACCTCAGACCAGTCACTTTGCTTCTCTGGGCCTCGCGGAGTGGCATTTGACAATCAGCTCTATTCGGACCGGACATCCCATAGGATGTTGTAAACTGTAGAGTGCCTGTCACTTCAATGGTTGCCATTGGCTGATCTGTACCCATGACTCCGTGTCTCCTCTTTCCTGAGGGTTCCCTGAGCGACCATGTTCCAGCATGGGCATTGCCTGGTGGGGAAAGACTGGCCATTTCCAAATGTGGCTGTGCATCCAGTCATATGGGGGCTGGCTCCCTCCTCCCGCCACCTCCAGACCCCAAGGCCCTCTCCTGTGACTCTGCCTCCTGGCAGCCCCCCAGGATTTTGAGGCAGGTGGGTCTCTGCCCATATCCGGGAGACAAACTACCTTAGCAAAGGGCTTTCTGAGGGGAGCAACCTTGAGGAGAAATCGGGCCCTGTCCCTTCCGGGACCAAAGCTACCCTTCCCAGGGGATGTTGTTAAATGTTGGCTAGTAAAGTGGGAGGATGGGTGGGAGAAAAGGCCTCTGGGCTCTCTTCTGACCAGAAATGTCCAGGAATGAATGGCTAGAATGCAAGAACATGGCGGGGAGATGAAAAGCCAGACCAGGCAGGAATGGGGTGCATCCACCGGGCACAGAGGGGCTCAGGTGGGCAAAGGCCTGCAGACAAGGAGGTCGTGCAGATGGTCTGTGGTAGCCAAAACAATGGGAAGCAGGGGACTCAAAGGAACTGGGGCACGAGGGGCAAAAGACCCCCCATGGCAGCAATGCCTCACCCCCTCCCT
>PISX010016341.1:0-46574 GCA_004024625.1 Mellivora capensis
AATGGATAAAGAAGATGTGGTATATATACACGATGGAATACTATGCAGCCATCAAAAGAAATGAAATCTTGCCATTCGCAATGACGTGGATGGAACTAGAGGGTATCATGCTTAGTGAAATAAGTCAATCAGAGAAAGACAACTATCATATGATATCCCTGATATGAGGAAGTGGAGATGCAACATGGGAGACTAGGGGCGCAGAAAAAGAAGAAAAGAAACAAGATGGGATTGGGAGGGAGACAAACCATAAGTGACTCTCAATCTCACAAAACAAACTGAGGTTTGCTGGGGGGAGGGGGTTGGGAAAGGGGGGTAGGGTAATGGACATTTGGGAGGGTATGTGCTATGGTTAGTGCTGTGAAGTGTGTAAACCTGGCGATTCACAGACATGTACCCCTGGGGATAAAAATATGTTTATAAAAAATAAAAATTTAAAATAGCCAAAAAAATAAAAAATAAAAAAATAATAAAAATAACGGAGTTTGTTTTCTCATTTTTACCCTAATTCTTCTATGTTTAAAGATCAGACCAAGTCATGTCATCATGAATAGATGGATGTATGTATGGATAGGTGGATAGGTGGATAGAGATTTTGATGAGCAGGTAATAATGAAATGAAAGGAGACACAGTTTATTATAAGAGCAAATCTTCCACAAAATTGGCATTGAATCAGAATCTCTAGTTGTCACTTAACTCTGTTTCAGAGCTCAAAATGAGGGAAAGGTGGTGGAGGGGGCTGTAGGATTTTTAAGAGGGTTCTGTAAACTAGATGTAAATTTCCTTCAGATATTTGACATGCGGTACAGGCATTTCTAAGGATCTGCTGTCATGGGCCTTTTTAATAAGTAATTTCTTTCCGTGGTTACCCCAAGCAAAAAGTGATTTTCATTTTCAAAAGTAGTGAATGGCATAATCTCACCACCATTCACAAAAAAAGTGCTGATCTATGGGAGAACACAAAGGATCAGATAAAGGAGGATCAGAAAAAGGCAGAATGGAGTTTGTCCCTATGTTGAGAGCAAGGTAGATAGTTTGAATATGTCTCCTGGAAACATATTTATTAAATATTGTGGAAATCTCTGGTTAAAGACTTCCAAGTAAATCCTTCACATGTCCAAAAGAAAATGTATGAAGAATGTAGCAGCATTATTATTCAAAAAATCACAAATTAAATACTTAAGGTGTTTACTTGAATAAACAATGCTGAAACTCATGTTTCCTCTATATTTTTCAAGCTTAGTCTTTCTGAAAGGAAACATATAAAGAGCATAATTCCATGATTTTTTTTTTGCTAAGAAATCTATATTTGGGAAAAAATAATTATGGCATTGAGGTCCAAATTTTAGGTCTCTTTCTTCCCATACTCATGTGACATTTAGTGAAGTGAATTTTCTCTACTCCAAAGCTAAGCAGAAATACTCTTTCAAAAATTAATTAACAAATGCCAGTATTTGCAATATCAATCTAATAATCAAACCCACAGGGTAATGAATAAATCTTCTCTGATGAGGAACCAATATTTAAGTTGTCTTCAAAGGCCTCAATTTATAAGCATGCAAAGAGATAGATGAGCAAATATGCCACATGTTTTCTTTTGGAAAAGGTCTGGGATGTAGCAGGATGATGTTTGTTTACCACTGGGTTTTTAAACCACATTTTGCTCTAAAATCTGCAGTCACTAAAAATGCATATCATGGAACCTTCAGGGCCTCATCCCCTGCTTTGGCCTGTGCCAGCAGTAGAGCTTTGGCCTTGATGCCCTGACACTTCTCCAAGCCTCAACACTGCTCCAAGCCTCCACCCTGTCTTTCCCACTGCCAGTGCACTAGCCTGCTGTTCCCACATGACCCCACTGTCCTTTTGGTTTCACAGAGAATACTCCATGTGCTTAATTTTTTTTTCTTTTTAAGATTTTTTTTATTTATTTGTCAGAGAAAGAAAGAGAGAGAGAGAGCCTAAGCAGGAGGAGCAGCAGGCAGAGGGAGAAGCAAGCTCCTTGCTGAGCAAGGAGCCCCATGAGGGACTCAATCCCAAGACCCCAGGATCATGACCTGAGCTGAAGGCAGGTCAGGTGATTCACCCAGGTGTCCCTCTCTGTGTGTTTCTTAATATTCCCCTGGGGTCATGTGTCCCCCAAGCTTCCATCAACAGACATTAATTGAGTTACTCCCCAACGAAGACTAGGTGATGATGACGAAGAAAACCAGTCTGTAATAAAATTCAAAAAAATACAAAAACCCAGAATGACATTTGTATATTTTGGTATTGAAATGTTCTTTTATGTAATGATCAGGAGAGATGGTGGTGTTTTTTTTAAATTGTTTTGAGGGTCTGAAAAATTCCTGCAACATTGAACTTCTACATTAAAATACTGTGCTGTGAAGGGTTTAAGATTTTCTGTTTCTGAGATGAAGTGCTCCTGTTTTAGTGCTGACAGAAGGCTGCAGGAAATAGAGACTTCCTTTCCTTTTTATTGCATTTACTATATAGTACTTTATTTATGGACTCTTGATTTAAGCCTTAATATTCCAATTAGGTGGTGGGAGAGATATTTATATGTTGAGTACTACTGCTGTTTTTCCTATAAATTCATTTCTAGAGTTTAAATTCTCTATTTAAATTTGACAGGGAAAATTGACAAGGGAACTTTTTTAGACTTCTGTTAAATTTGTATTTGTCTTATGATCAGTAATACTGCAGGAACTATACTCTGGAAAGGAAACATATAAAAATGATGACCTCTTTCACTACCTTTTGAAGAGAATAGCATCATCAAATAACTGTTACTGATGCCATCATTATTAAAATTTATTCTCCTCTATGTCAGGTGTCTCTAAGCTGCATTTAATGTATTAACTTTGAACTGAATGGGTTAAACAGAATTTAAAATGCTCAGAGTTTGATCTCTCTTGCTAACCAGATAGGATGCTGAAAGTGACCGCTGTAATCAGCATTTACTTGTAGACCCCAATCTATTTTTTTTTTTTTTTTTGGAATTGAGGTATAATTGGCATATAACATTATTGGTTTCAGGTTTACAGTGTAATGATTCAATACTTATATATATTGCAAAAATGATTGCCATGATAAGTCAAATTAAATCTATCACCATACAGAGTTACAAAATTTTTTTCTTGTGATAAGAATTTTTAAGAAGTGCTCTCTTTATTAACTTTCAAATATGCAATATAATACTATTAGGTTGTATTTTTTAAATCTTACTTTACAAATCTTTGAAATCTGAGAACTACTAATTTAAAAAAAAAGAAGTTGCATTGGTTTTCATTGTGGACTCTGGCTTAAAACCCGAGACTGCTATTTAATATTTAAATAACAGATATTTTTATGTGACATGGAACTTTCAAGTGGTTTCTGTGACATGCAGGAGATGCTGTGAAGCGAAGGAATAAAGAATAGAGACTCCAAGGATACTGCCTGTGCGACATCCTGAATCCTCAGTTAGGCAGCATGGTGACCATGAGCTAGTTACTTTAGCTTTCTCTCTCTTCCTAAAGGGAGGATATTAGTAATACATCATGATTACTGAGACGTAATGAGTACACAGATGCTCTTAAAATAGTGCTGGCACATGGTAAGTATACAAAAGTGTTTTTGCTATGATTACTGTTATTAATTTATTTAAATCAGGAAATTTTAACGGTTAATATCATGGAATTTTGGAATCGTGGACTTTGGAATCATTTAAGTCCATGATATTCTAAATATATATGTATTTATGAAACAGTATTTAATCTTCCTGGGCCCTCGTATTTCATGTGAAAAATGAGGCTATGAACAAAAATTACTTCAAAAATGTTATAATGGTTAAATAAGGCATGTGAATACAAGGCTCTTAGTAGACACCTAAAAGTATGTGTATACATATGTCTAGATATAGCATGTATGTGTACTGGTATATAACATGTATGTAGTCAAGATGTCAATGGCTGTCCTCTAACTCATGAGCTAAAAAAGGGTGCAGAAGACCATCGATGAAAGCTTCTTTCAGGAATCCCAGAGCCCTCCTTTAGTGTCTAGCATATCTCAAAGCATCCTTCATTAACTGTTCACCCCAGCTTAAAGCTACTTTCTAGAATTAGAATCATGTCTTCATTACATCCTACATGCCCCCAAACCCATCATCCATTTTCTTCATTAATACCAATTAAAAATTATCACAAGACATATGTGATGACTGGAAAGCAAGACATGAAGCTGGAAATGGATTACTTGACCACTCCCAGCTTGTAATCCATTGCTCAGGTGCCTCTCTCCTGTTCATCTCGACTTTCCTCTAGCTTCACTTCTCTTTTAAATTTCCTCTCATCCCTTTTTCCTTCATTTCTTCAGAATCAAAGTAAAAAGTCTTCACCTTGCCTTATACAAATTAATCTGGCCAACTCTTGTTGTCTCAGAGAGTTTTGATGCCAAAACACAGAAATAAAGTACTGTTTCTTTCTTAACATCTATTCATTTGTTACCCCATGAAATGAGAATGGATTAATGGATTCTTACCAGATTTGGAGAGAATATTTAGAATGGTTTGATGAAAATATAAACAACATATCAAACTTCAAATTAAATTATGGGGGCTCCAGGAAACAATTCTTTTCATTCATTCTGAAGACTGAGTTACATAACTATGACCATTTCAAGAATGGATTTTTAGATCTTTACATTTTAAACTTTTTAATATAATTTGATGGATGAGACATGTTCAGTCACTATCATGTGATTGACTTTATTTTGTTACTCTTTAGTGAATACACATTGGAAATGATATGAGGCCAGTTGTGACCCAAATGTGAAAATCAAGAGCAAAAAAGTTGGAATTTTGAGAGTGTCCTTAAGTGGTATGACAATGAGAAGCTACATTAACTATGAACCTTCTTCTCCCTAACCCCCCTCACACAGATAGTGAGCCCTATCATGGCCATTAGGAAAATGCAAACCCTTGCATGTGTAAACACAATAAAAGTACAGTGTGGGAAGGTGTGCATCCAAAGGGATAAGCAATCTTCTTTCAGAACTTATTTCAGCTGAAATTAAAATATTCATTACTGAACCTCAGGTTGATCATTTGTAAGAGAAGATGTTAGCCTAACCTCACAGGGAGATGTGAGTGCTAGGGAGGATAACATAAGCAGCCCACATGGAGTGATTTGTCATATCTTGGTTGCATTGTTACTCACCATTCTTTTGGATTTTTCTCCCTCCATTTTCTTCCCATTACTTTTTAGAATTATTTATGGCCAGCCTTGTAATGCAACTTTCCTCTTTAATGGCCCTCTGCTCCAAAAAAGAAGTTAAATATGGTAATTTTATTCTGTGGCTCCTCTCACATCTAAAAAGAAAAAAAAAATCAGGTCCATCCCTGTCCTCTAGAGCCCCAGGGTAGCTTTTTGATGGTTGCCAGTTTGTTGCCCATGGTATGTCTGTCAGAAAAACCCCAATGAAGAGATTTTAGAGGAAAAGTTTTATTACCAAATTCAGTAGCTTTGCAACTTTGTTCTTGAATTTATTCTGTAAACGAATTCTGTTTGGCTTAAGAAAATCAATTGTTTGGTGGAGAACTTCTTTGCTGAGCACTTTTAAACATTAAATTAAGGGGCGCCTGGATGGCTCAGTGGGTTAAAGCCTCTGCCTTCAGCTCAGGTCAGGATCCCAGGGTCCTTGGATTGAGCCCCATGTCAGGCTCTCTGCTCAGCAGGGAGCCTGCTTCCCTTCCTCTCTCTCTGCTTGCCTCTCTGCCTACCTGTAATCTCTGTCTGTCAAATGAATAAATAATATATAAAATAAATAAATAAATAGACATTAAATTAAAAACATTAAACATTAAATTAAAAGAGCACAGTTAAAGAATGGAGTGAGAGATGAGTTCTGCCAGTAGTTTTTAGCAGGAAACATTGGAGGCTTTTAGCAGCCAGTGTGAGAGTCCATTTGTTGAAGGCACCACACCGCCTCCAAGAGCTAAAGGAAGTTCAGAATGTTAGCTTAATTCTACCTGTCCAATCTTGGGAAAAGGCAGAGCCAGGTTCAGGACCCTTCAAACCTGAAGGTAGGCATCCACTTAAAACCTGAAGGGAAGCACCCACTTAAAACCTCACAGGTGTTTACTTGGTCCTGGAGCCTGACTTTGTGTGTTAAGCCTGCCCTTTTTAAAATTTTAATTTAATTGTGTGTGTGTGTGTATGTGTGTTCCAAAATTCATTGTTTATATACCACACCCAGTGCTCCGTGCAATACGTGCCCTCCTTAATATCCACCACTAGGCTCACCCAACCCCTCAGCCCCCCTTCCCTCTGAACCCTCAGTTTGTTTCTCAGAGTCCACAGTCTCTCATGGTTCCTCTCCCCCTCTGATTTCCCCCAACTCACTTCTGCTCTCCATCTTGAAATGTCCTCTGTGTTATTCCTTATGCTCCACAAGTAAGTGAAACCATATGATAATTGACTCTCTCTGCTTGGATCATTTCACTCAGCATACTCTCTTCCAGTCCTGTCCATGTTGATAAAAAAGTTGAGTATTCATCCTTTCTTTTTTTTTTTTTTAAGATTTTATTTATTTATTTATTTGACAGAGAGATCACAAGTAGGCAGAGAGGCAGACAGAGAGAGAGGAGGAAGCAGGCTCCCTGCTGAGTAGAGAGCCAGATGTGGGGCTCGATCCCGTGACCCTGAGATCATGACCTGAGCTGAAGGCAGAGGCTTAATCCCCTTAGCCACCCAGGCACCCCATAGTATTCATCCTTTCTGATGGAGGCATAATACTCCATTGTATATATGGACCACATCTTCCTTATCCATTCGTCCGTTGAAGGGCATCTTGGTTCTTTCCACAGTTTGGTGACTGTGGCCATTGTTGCTATGAACATTGGGGTACAGATGGCCCTTTTTATCACTACATCTGTACCTTTCGGGTAAATATCCAGTAGTGCAATTGCAGGTTCACAGGATAGCTCTATTTTTAATTTCTTAAGGAATCTCCACACAATTTTCCAAAGTGGCTGCACCAACTTGCATTCTCACCAACAGTGTAAGAGGGTCCCCCTTTCTCTACATCCTTTCCAACACTTGTTGTTTACTGTCTTGTTGATTTTGGCCATTCTAACTGGTGTAAGGTGGTATCTCAATGTGGTTTTGATTTGAATATCCCTCATGGCTAATATGATGGACACTTTTTCATGTGTCTGTTAGCTATTTGTCTTCTTTGGAGAAGTGTCTGTCCATGTCTTTTGACCATTTTTGGCATGATTATCTGTTTAGTGTGTGTTGAGTTTGAGGAGTTCTTTATAGACCTTGGATATCAGCCCTTTGTCTGTGGTGTCATTTGTGAATATCTTCTCTCATTCTGTGGGTTGCCTCTTTGTTTTGTTGACTATTTCCTTTGTTGTGCAAAAGCTTTAGATCTTGATGAAGTCCCAAAAGTTCATTTTTGCTTTTGTTTCCTTTGCCTTTGGGGACATGTCTTAAAGAAGTTGCTGTGGTCGATGTCGGAGAGATTACTGCCTATGTTCTACTCTAGGATTTTGATAGATTTCTGACTCACATTGAGGTCTTTTATCCATTTTGAGTTTATCTTTGTGTATGATAAGAGAATGGTCAAGTTTCATTCTTCCATACATAGCTGTCCAATTTTCCCAGTACCATTTATTGAAGAGACTGTCTTTTTTCCACTGTATATATATTCCTACATTGTCAAAGATTATTTGATCATAGAGTTGAGGGTCCATAGCTGGGGTCTCTATTCTGTTCCGCTGTTCTGTGTGTCTGTTGTTGTGCCAGGACCATGCTGTCTTGGTGATCACAGCTTTGTAGTAAAGCTTGAAATCAGGTAACGTGATGCCCCCAGTTTTGTTTTTCCTTTTAACATTTCCTTAGCAATTAGAGGTCTCTTCTTGTTCCATGCAAATTTTAGTATTGTTTGTTCCAGCTCTTTGAAAAATGCCAGTGGAATTTTGATCGGGGTGGCATTGAAAGTATAGATTGCTCTAGGCAGCATAGACATTTTAACAATATTTATTCTTCCAGTCCTTGAGCATGGAATGCTTTTCCATATTTTTGTGTCTTCTTTCAATTTCTTTCATGAGTGTTCTGTAGTTCCTCAAGTACAGATCCTTTACCTCTTTGGTTAGGTTTATTCCCAAGTATCTTATGGTTCTTGGTGCTATAGTAAGTGGGATTGATACTCTGATTTCCTTTTCTATATTTTCGTTGTTAATGTATAAAATAGAAACTGATTTCTGTACATTGATTTTGTATCCTGCCACATTACTGAATTGCTGTATGAGTTCTAATTTGGGGGTAGAGTCTTTTGGGTTTTCCATATAAAGTATCATGTCATTGGTGAAGAGAGAGAGTTTGAGCCCTTCTTTGCCAATTTGAATACATTTTATTTCTTTTTGTTTTCTGATTGCTTTTGCTAGGACTTCTAGTACTATGTTGAACAAGAGTGGTGAGAATGAACATCCTTGTAGTGTTCCTGATCTCAAAGGGAAGGCTGTCAGCCTTTCCCCATTGAGGATGATATTTGCTGTGGGTTTTTCATAGATTTTTATGAAGTTGAGGAATGTTCTCTCTATCCCTATACTTTTAAGGGTTTTAATCAGGAACGGATGCTGTATCTTGTCAAATGATTTTCTGCATCAGTTGAGAGGACCATGTGGTTCTTCTCTCTTCTCTTGCTGATTTATTTTATCACATTGGTTGATTCGTGAATGTTGAACCATCCCTGTATCCCATGGATAAATTCCACCTGGTCATGGTGGATAATCTTTTTAATGTACTGCTGGATCCTATTAACTAGGATCTTGTTGAGAATCTTGGGTTCCATATTCATCAGAGATATTGGTCTGAAATTTTCTTTTTTGGTGGGGTCTTTGCCTGGTTTGGTGATCAGCGTAATGCTGGCTTCATAAAAAGAGTCTGGAAGTTTTCCTTCTGTTTCTACTTTTTGAAACAGCTTCAGGAGAATAGATATTATTTCTTCTTTGAATGTTTGATAGAATTCTCCAGGGAATCCATCAGGTCCTGGGCTCTTGTTTTTTGAGAGGTTTTTGATCACTGCTTCAATCTCAATAATAGACAGATCATCCAAGCAGAAAATCAATAAAGAAACAAGAGGGTTGAAAGTCACATTGGACGAAATGGACCTCAAAGATATATACAGAACGTTCCATCTTAAAACAACAAAATACTCATTCTTCTCAAGGGCACATGGAATTTTCTCCAGAATGGACATACTTGATCACAAATCAGGGCTCAACTGATACCAAAAGATTGCGATTATTCCCTGCATATTCTCAGACCACAATGCTTTGAAACTGGAACTCAACCACAAAAAAAGTACGGAAGGAATTTAAACACTTGGAGGATAAAGACCACACTGCTTAAGAATGTTTGGGTCAACCAGGAAATCAAAGAAGAACTTCATTCATAGAAACCAATGAGAATTAAGACACATCAGTCCAAAACCTATGGGATACAGCAAAGACAGTCCTAAGGGGGAACTACATAGCTATCCAAGCCTCACTCAAAAAAAAATTGAAAAATCCAAAATACACCAGCTCTCTTTACACCTTAGAGAGCTGGAGAATCAACCACAAATTAAGCCAACCCTGCACACAAGAAGGGAAATAATCAAAATTAGAGCAGCGACCAATGAGATAGAAAGTAGAGATATAGTAGAACACACCAACAAAACTAGAAGCTGGCTTTTGAAAGAACCAATAAGATTGATAAACCACTGGCCAAACTAAGAGAGAGGACCCAAATTAATAAAATTATGAATGAAAAGGGAGATATCACAACTAACACCAAGGAAATAGAAACAATCATCAAAAATTATTATCGACAGTTATATGCCAATAAGGTAAGCAACCTAGATGAAATGGATACATTCCTGGAAACCTATAAACTTCCAAAACTGAATCAGGAAGAAATTGACAACCTGAATAGACCAATATCTAGTGTTAAGCCCCTTTAAAAATAGATGGATATTCCTCTTGGTGAAACTGTTTGATTTTGCTTTTTTCGAGACATTCTCTTAACATTACTTTAATGTCCTGGCTGCCAGTATCAGACAGTGGATTGATTGTGGCTGCCTTTGATCTACAAATTTACATTTGTCCGGTGTCCTGGAGGATGCCAAAGCTGACCCCAGGCTCACCTGTCATTTTTCCTGGCAGGGTTTACATGTACGCCTGCACCTCAGGTACACAGACAAGGCATGCATTCTGTATGTGGTGACTGTTTTTAGAGTTGTACCCACTTTGATTTCTTAGAAATACAAATAAGCTAGAAAGTCGTAAGTTGCAGTTGTAGCATATGCATTCTTAATTATCCTCACTTTGTATTTATAATGTCATTTATTAAAGCTTCTTCTAATATGTATACATGAATGGATTTACCCCAAAACAAGGCTTTCTATATCTTTTCTTAACCCCCTTTTATTTTTTTTAAGATTTTATCCATTTATTTGAGAGGCAGAGATCACAAGTAGGCAGAGAGGCAGGCAGAGAGAGGTGGAAGCAGGCTCCCTGCCAAGCAGAGAGCCCAATGCGGGGCTTGATCCCAGGACCCCGGGACCATGACCTGACCCAAAGGCAGAGGCTTTAACCCACTGAGCCACCCAGGTGCCCCTCCCCCCTTTTATTTTTAAACACATTACTAGGTTGGCATATTTTTTTCCTGATGGAACAAATACTTTTAAATTCTTTCTCAAAGGAAACAAAGACAAAGCAAACTTTCTTTTTAACTGTAGTATATATCTCCTTTATATCCCCATAAAATGCAGGTGCTAAGATGCTCTTTCATTTCAACACCTGCATTTTATTATTCTTATGATATAATATATTTTATTTGTGACTCCTCAAAGTGGATTTAAATGCAAACAAAAGAAATGGGATTCATTTGAAATGAAAGGCAAGATTGGCAATATGTTTATCCGGACTAATATTTTTAAATACCTATCCACCAAGAAAAGATTAATATAAGCTCTAAAAGACAAATCCATAGACAATCTTATCTGCCATTTATTAACCTCTTATTCCTTTCATTATTGTTCAGAATCAAAAAGGTTTGACCAAATTACATGCTGATCTTTTAAATGGTAGGCATTTTTATAATATTCAAATATGAATAATCTCTGCTTGAAATAAAAACTATGAAAGTCCCAACTTTTGTGTAACTCAGGTCTGCTGTAATTAATTACACATTCAAGATAATAAAAAGAAAATGCCGATCTGAAATTGTTTGCAATAGCTCCTGTAATTTTCAAATAACGACAGGATCATAAGTGAAGCTTCATAATGAGTTTTCTTTTCTCTTTTAGTATCACAGATATAATCAGGAACCAAAGTCGCAAAATAGATGCTGTATTTATAGTCTAGCTTTAGGGCACAGAGGAATGTCAAGGGGAAAAACATTTGAAAAGAGGGGAGTATTATATCAAACAATATGTTTGCTGAAAACTACATTTCTGACTAATTTACAAGAATTTGGGGAAAGTTATTCCTTTGACTCATTCTCCCTTCAGGGTAGTTCAGAACAGGATATAGGCACAGAATGGTAGTAATTGGTCATAAATCAACTTAAACATCATGCCTTTACTTTTATAATTATAGACATGAAAGAGGAAGCCATGAGAAATAACCAAAGGTAATCTATCCCTGGACTTTATGTGGAAAACCATCCTCTCTTTACAGAATTGCCCTTTCAGGGTTGGTCGGTTGGTTTCAAGACAGCATCTAGGGAGATTACCTCAAAAAAAAAAAAAAAAAAAAAAAAAAAAAAGGAGGTCTACATTTAATTTAAGGTTTCAGTGTTATCTTAGAAGTTGTGTACCTGTAGGCAACATCAAATCTGTGAAGCTCAGTGAACCCATCTGGAAGATGGACATGAAAAATAAATCTATTTTGTGAGGTCATGTGGTAAATAAATGCAGAAGTCCTTCATGTGACACTGCTGCTGTGTTCTGAAATGACTAGAGAGATATATTAGGTCATTTCAGTCATTTCTCTAGTAGAAAGAATGTACATTTTTCCTTAGCAGGTGAGGGGTTCAGACCATGGCGAAAATAATTTTTACTGCTATCATTCAGTAGCTTTCAATCAGCACCATGTTTGCTCAATATGGATTCTAAAAATGGCACCTCTCTGTTATTTTCCTCCTGTAGTCCTTTATCCTATGTGTCTGACATCATCATGTCTTCAGGTAAAATTTTGTCTGGAGAGCACATTCTTCAATATAGGTCAGCTGTATGTGAATGAGCCTTTGTATCCTCTCTCACTAATGTGGTTCACCTCTGTTAGCACTATGGTGGGAAGGAGGCATGAACAAATGTGTTGGAAGGGATGAAACAAACACCTTAGTTCGCCGCTAGAGATACGACAGAACAAACAGAGGATGGAAAGTTGAATGGCTGGTTTTATTTATTTATTTAAGATTTTATTTATTCATTTGAGAGAGAGAGTGAGAGAGAGCATGAGAGGTGAGAAGGTCAGAGGGAGAGCGGACTTCTTATGGAGCTGGGAGCCCAATGCAGGACTCGATCCTGGGACTCCGAGATCATGACCTGAGCTGAAGACAGTCACCTAGCCAACTGAGTCACCCAGACACCCAACTGACTTGTTTTAAATCTGCTCTATTCCTTACAAACTGCGAGAATTTAGGCAAGTCGCTTAATTCCGTGACTCTGTATTCATCTGAAAAATGGGTGATAATTTAGGAGTGTTATAATAATGAGGCTGTTAGGAGCAATAAATGAGTTAATATTCATAAAGCCCTTAGAGCAGTATCTATAAGTATTATTCAATAAAATGATGTGAGGATAAGTAACAATTGGATTAACTTTATCATGCAAGCCTGTTGCCCCTATTTAAATTGTCTTGAACTTAGGAATTAGGAATTGTGTTTCCCTAATTGGCCATTTTAAAATTGATTTGATTCCTGCCAGCTTTATTACAATGAGCACACAAATGGCTGATATGACTCTGTTCCCTTAATAACCTAATTAAAAAGAGAAAAAACAAAGAGAACAAATAAGCTGTCCTCATACATTTCCGTCATTAAGAGGAACCCCTTGGAGTGACCATCTGAAATGAAATTAGTTTTCTCATGCATTGACTGCAGGTGGATATTTGATCCACTTAGTCTTGGAGACAAGGCCAAGGCTTCACACACGTGAACAAGAGCCACTCATCACGGGGATATATCTTAGGATGGTGATGACCACCCGAACAGGGAAGAAACCTACATAGAAACTCAGCAGCCACAGAGGAAGGCATGGCCATTTCAGGACAGGAAGCTTCAAGAGGATACAAAACCTCATCTATTAAACTAGTAGGATAGCATTTTTAGTTTTTATTTTCAAGGAAAATATTCTGGCCTCACTCATTCCAAGCAAAAATGAAATTGATATTTGCAGTCTTTATTTCCTGTCTTCCTTTAAACAGTGGCAAAAGTTAAGTTCTAGTTTACTCTTTTTATTTGCTTCTAAACAATCTGAGTTCTAGAAGTAAAAAAGTATGCTTCACTTCTAGAATTTTAACAGTAGAAGAGCTTCATCTAATTTTGAAAGAATCATTTAGGATAAATCAAAATAATGATAAGGCAGATGAAAAAAGAACATGAGCCTTGGCCCTAGAGAGAATCCTTTTGGAGTCCCCTCTGGAATCCTAGCACTGCCCTTGTGTGGCATTTTCCCTCTCTGAGCCTCTGCCTGCTCATTTGCAAGATTAGAGCACACGGAGCTGTTGTGCAGATCAGGTGAAGTGTCTCACGAAAGCGGCTTGTGATTATATCTGACATTTAGTAGGTACTTAAAAATATTTATTCCCTTCCCTCTGTTACCATAAAAGGCAGGCTGAATATATGAATAAGTACTAGGTACTAAGAAAAGCTTAATAATTGCTTGTTAAAATTAACTGTTAATGCTTTGGGTGCATACATCTTAAACGTTATCACAAGATGATGGATGGACAGTTATGTCACCCCTCCTTCCCACCCCAACACTGCACAGGAAATTTCCTTAAATAATATTAAAGATAGAAATTGAGACTGAATAAACTCTCAGATTTCCAGCTTTCCTTGTTGGTATACCTGAAATATATTAAAGATTATTTTTATCTCTATGCTTTCATTATTCCATAAGCCAAAAAGAGCATTAAGCCATGGTATTTAGATGGAATAATACAACTTTTGGAAATACCCCACTTTTGTATTTGCAGATTTAATTAAGGCTGAGTGAGTAGAAATATCTGCTTCAAAACTGCCAACCTATTAAAAATGAGAAGTTACACAAAGGTAGATATTTGTGTTCTGTGATCAAATTCATGGAAAACCTGTTGAAGTAGGAGATGTATAGTTCTTCTCAGGATAGAGACTGTTCTACTTAATGGATTTTCAAGTATTTATTATTAAAAAAAGTCATTGAATTTAAGCAATATCTCTTTCTGGAGAGAAGGTTTCAAAGAATATGTGAACATGATGCCAGTGTACTAGGCTGTAGTAGTCATCCTTGTGGAGAACCTGAGTTCTTTTTCCTCGGTTCATCCTTACCCTTGTTTCCTACCCCTACTCACAAAGGGGGACCATGTCTTGTCAGTTCTGCTTTCCTAATTTTCTCTGTTCCAGGAGAAGGGGATCGATGAAGGGTCCCCTCTATTTCAACAACCATGTTTCTCCAACCCACTCACTACAGTGTGGTAGGCATGAGGCATCTGGCATGGCTGCCAAGTCCGCTGGTAAAAGCTGACTGTTGGCATGGAGTGAATTCTCAGCCCTGAAACAGCACTCAGAACCTCTATCTGGAGACTTTCTTCCAGGCACCTCTTTCCTGACCCTTCTCCCCCTGTTCTGAGCTCTGGCTGTTCTGAGTGTGGTTAACTTAACTATGTCATTGCTCTTTGCCTCACCGGTAATCTGTTTAAAATACCCATTCCCTTCTCTTGGAGAACCACCTATACCATCCTCTCACCAACAAACAATAAATCAAGTATTTCCTCCTGAATAAAGACTTTCTGATGGCTGTGATCACATCTGATGATGTGATCCTCCCAACCATACTGCTTTCTGGTCACTTGTAGTTTCTCATATAAAACACCAGATACATTAGGGTGCTAATGTATATGGTTGTTTCTTCCATTAGGCTATGAATCCTTTGAATGGATGGACTCTGTTAGTAATTTCTATACTCTCAGGACTCAGCGCATTAAATACTTGCACTTTAAAGCAAATAAACAAACACAACAATGCTCATGTAATGTTTTAAATAAACGAGTAATTAAATGAATGAGTGAATGTACAAGTGGGTGAGCAAGTAAATGGATTTAGGAATGAACAGATGAGCTGAGAATGGGACTTTCTATCTGATTTCCATATCTTTACAGCCCTGACCCAGATATAACTGTTGAATATCACTGACTGTACGCAACTGTAATTGTGGAAGCTGGTTAAGCAGATACAGCTCGGTACAGGGAGTTCTAGATTACAAACTGAGCCAAAATTTTTCCAACTTGAGAAAAGGGGGCCAAATTTCACCCCTTATTGTTATTCACTGGCTGAGGTTAACCCCATAGTGGCACAGAATGGTAAGAAAGGAACAAAGGGCAATTGCTATCAGGCAATAGTCAGGGCAACTGGGTCCCTGGTAAAGGTTTTCAGTAACATATGAATCTTTAATGATTTAATGGGACAGTAAGTCACATTCATTGAGATGCATAGGTATTCCCCCAGGAACAAACTCTATTAGTTGAGCCGTGTTTTTGCCCCATTGAGGTGCCAGAACCAGGACAGAAGTTTCCCTTCTCCTTCACCTGTGCACCACCTTCCCTATGCACACACAAACACACATGCGTGTGCCTGCACAGGCACACGAGATCAAGCACACACATGCACACACACCCGCCACTCATCTTAATATTTTAAACACTTTTTTCAGTAGTGTAATTGTGGGTAAAAAATGCTAAAGCTTTGGGACGCCTGGGTGGCTCAGTTGGTTGGACGACTGCCTTCGGCTCAGGTCATGATCCCGGAGTCCCGGGATCGAGTCCCGCATCGGGCTCCCAGCTCCACGGGGAGTCTGCTTCTCCCTCTGACCTTCTCCTCGCTCATGCTCTCTCTCACTGTCTCTCTCTCAAATAAATAAATAAAACCTTTAAAAAAATGCTAAAGCTTTGACATTAACAAGTCTCTGAAATTCTACATGCATCTCTTACCTGTTCTGCATCTTGGATAAATTACTGAAACTCAAAGAGCCTTAATCTTTCCATCTGTATAATGGAAATAAGAAAGTCTCGCTGTTTTTAATCATTTGTCAAGAGTGAATTAGCATATGTCTAAACATTTTATCATTTCATTATTATCATTCCTTCTGTTGTTGTCATCCATCTGTGCTAACACTATTTAAGAGTAAATGTGTATTATCTGGGGCGCCTGGGTGGCTCAGTGGGTTAAAGCCTCTGCCTTCAGCTCAGGTCATGATCCCAGGGTCCTGGGATCGAGCCCCGAATCAGGCTCTCTGCTCAGCGTGGAGCCTGCTTCCCTTCCTCTCTCTCTGCCTGCCTCTCTGCCTACTTGTGATTTCTGTCAAATAAACAAATAAAATCTTAAAAAAATGTGTATTGTCTGCTAAACAGACAAGTTTTCCCAATATACTAATTCTGAAAGGGTGTATATATAAGTGTATATTAGCATGTTATGAATTTAGTACATTAAATGAAAGAAGTTTTGGTCAAAAGCAAATTAGTTATGTTGACATTTGATTGATGGGGGAAATAATTCATCACTGACCATTGCTATTTACTCTTGTTTTATTTATCTTTAATCTTTACTTTTAATGCATTCTCAAAACATTTTTAACATGTTATTCTATTTTACTGATTTTTTATCTTGTTTTTGGTTTCTTACAAATTCTGTTTTATTCTTTAAAAAGTAAAAATTTGGAAGATAAATGTAAGTAAGGAAAAATAAAAATATTAAATCAAGATTTATCATTTTCCTAGAATACGGGATATATGTTAAAATATGCTGTTGTATAAAGGTACTAAATGGCATAGAAAAAAGGTCACAATGCATTATGAAGTATGCCTATGACATAGTATATTCAGCATGATCCCAAGTATATCAGGTGGAAAGAAAGTCCTGAAAAATTATTCACCAAAACCTTGTATAAGGGAGAAATGACTGACAAATTTTTTCTATTTTTTTGTGAATTTATATTTTCTAAATTACATACAAAGTAAATAGTACTTAATTAGAGAATGTTAAAAAATGGGAGGCAGTTTGTATTAATTTTCAATGCATATACTCATTAAATCCTTTCTCAATAACACAGCTAATCCAAACTAAGTTAAAGTAAATTATACATGAAAGATCTAGTGTCTTTCTTTAAGTTTTATTTGTTTTATTTCTGCCATATTTTAGGAATTTTTATGATTTCTTTTTCTCAAGTCCCTCCTCAGAACATTTGACTTGACTTTTCAAACTCATCTCCTATACAAATGTGTTACCAAGGTCTATCTTCCTGCCTTCTACCAAGACTCACCATAAACCCTACCAATCTTCCATGCCAGCCAGGCTAAAAATGATTACCTTTCACTTTTAGCTCCTAAGTTACTAATCATGGCCTGTTTGAGTGACTCGATGTCAGCCAGAATTTGAATTCCATATTTTCCTCTTTGTGACCACGGAAATTTATTTTCAATTTCTCTGAGGCAAATAATTAATTTTCTATTTTATTTATTTATTTATAACTTTCTTATTTATCAAAATGAAATAATAATTGTACTTACCTTCTAGAATAATCGTAGAAATAATGAGATTATACTTACATATTTCCCAGGGTGATTTCTCACATAGAATAGAGGCCCATTCAATTTATTTCTTCCTTCATCTTTTTCTACCCTTGCATTCATGCTCAGCAATCAATCCTTAAGTTACGGAGCATTTTCTAGTTACTTTTAAATGTTATTTGTTCTGTTATCAGCCCATTTATTACTCCTTTATTAATAAAAAGTTGTATTTTTATTTGGAAAAGCAAGTGTAAACTGCTAGTAAATGATAAATCAATGCAAAAGTGCATGGAGAAAAACTTCATTAGAGACCCTCAATCCTTCCTTCCCTGAAGCAACTAATGAAGTAATCCATGTTGACAAGTTAGTATATGCTTCTCCAACTTTTTCCAAACACATACACATAAAATTACACACATCTAGGATATCTGTTGTTTTTGTTTCTTTTTTACAACTGGCTTTCCTCAATTTTATGAACATTATTATAGAGCAATAGATATTAATCTAGATGTGTTTTTAATGATTTCCCTATACTTATGTGCTTGAGGAAGTTCATTTAATCTTATGCCTTTAATCAGCACTTACTTTCTCAATTTCTGACACTTTTAATTACACATAGAAGATCTGGTTCCTACCTTTTTCGTTGTTAACATCATCCTAATTCTCTCTCCCACCTTTAAGGGATGAGTTATGATTGCCCAAAGTTAATAGTATCTACAATTCTCCTTTATGAGTGACTGGTCCATGGATGAGCATGTGGCCAGGGTCTTTGGAGTGGGACCTAAGGAGATGTATACTGGGTACTTACTTTCCTTCCCAGATTAAAACACCATAAATTTGGATCAAGGAACAGTTTTGGCTCTATCTCTTCTATACTACTTAGGATGACATTATCTGTGACTTGTGACCATGAAGAAATGACTGAGTTAATTCTAGAAACCTCAGATGAGACATCAGTGAACTTCTAAATCAAACATGAGACCACCGTGCTTTAAACTTCTTACTAATTAAGCGATAAATACATTTAGGATTTAAAATTCTGTTAATAGACCCATCTCCTTTGCCAACAAATGTCTTCTAAGGGATACCCATATAGTAGGAATCTGTAAGTGTTAATATTTTCATTGCTCAATTGAATACATGAAAGTTACATATGAAAGTCTGGTGAGATTTGTCTTTATCATTACGAAGTTACAAGTTGACCCTATAACAGTCTTTGGAGACCAGCGACTTAGGTAACATATTACTCAGTATGGTGGGGCTACAATTCAGATACCTGCCATTTCATACAGTCTGTTTATAGACCTAAATAGACATTAAACCTCCAAAAAAACTTAAAAGCTGACAAGTGGTTCTGGAAATCTATTAGTACACTAAATTGTTATTTTAAAATATTAGTGTATTATGCCTTAAGGCGTGTTTTAATTGGCTCTTCTTTCTTTCTCATTAACCAGGTTTGAGGTCTATCTTAAGGATCTTAATGGAAGATGATAATGGCAATGTGAGATATCACTGATTTTTTTTTTTCTTTTAGGAAGAATACTATGCAAAGTAATTCTGGAGATATAGTCACTGCATAATAAGGAAAGAGGAATGATGACATTTTCATCCTTGATATTTAATTTGTATAGTTCCTCCCCCACCTCCACTCCAGCTCTGGCTATAGGAAATTTCCAACTATTTAAATTTAAAATTTTGAGGCTGCTTCTGGTTTATTTCTCTGAAGGTATTTTTCTCTATACATATCTATCTATATCTATATCTATCAATCTATATGTATATATATATGTGTGTGTGTATTTTATGTATATATATATGTGTATATACACATATATACACATATATGTGTGTGTGTGTGTGTGTATATATATATATATATATATATATATATTTTATTCCTTTAAAGATAGAATCTGTATCACACCTTTTGAAGTGAACCTCCACAGTGCATTACACCTACTGAAGCCAAACATTTTAGGGGAGTTGACCAAGATCCATGTCACCAAGGCTAGGAGGCACTCATGGGATATGAGATCTTGCAAGGTATATTGTGAGTGAAGCTCCCTGGGTCTTTCAGGAATTAGAGCTAGGACATACTACTGTTCTAGGATACCTGGTGAGAGACTTGAAGCATCCCCTTATGCAGAATGGGGAAAAATCATGAAAAACAAATGAAAGCAAAAGTCAGGAAAAGCAGACTTTGGCAACCAGTTCCCTTTTCTCTTTCTGTAAGTGGTAATGCCATAAAAATGTCATCAATAAATGTAGAAGAAGAAAGGAAGAAATAACTGGAGCTATTTTGCCATTTTTGAAGAGTAGGACAGTAATTTCCTAATTTTTTAAAATTTCTAGACCATGGGTCTTTGGCTATATTAATTAATTCATCCATTAATTTTTTAAAATATTTTATTTATTTATTTGAGAAAGACAGAGCATGAGCAGGGTGAGGGGCAGAGAGAGAAGCAGGCTCTCCAATGAGCAGAGAGCTCAATGCAGTGCTCAATTTAGGGACTCCGAGGTCATGAACTGAGCCAAAGGCAGATACTTAAATCGACTAAGCCACCTAGGCACCCCATCTATATTAATTGTTCTTTTGTTCTTTTACTTTAAGCAAAGCTTGGGGGGAGGAATATCATCATTCTTTAAAAAAATGAGGTACATTTTTGTCCTTAAGGTATTTGCAATATACTATTAACTAAATCATACTCAAGTCAAATATTAACAATTCTTAGTAATTATTTTGGCAAGGATTCTATCTTATATGCTAGGGATAGAAATAGGTATAAGTAATAGTCCTTTTTAAATTTATTCAATGCTTTATTCAACAAATATTTCTTGACCATCTTCTTATGACAAGCCTGTGCCAGATACTCGGATAAAGTGTTGAATTAGAAACCAGAGAGTTCATTGAGCTCGCAGGAAAGGGGGTATTACTGAAAACTTGACAGGAGTATGTGAAAGAAGTTTAAGAAACATTTTTAGGAAGGAAAAACTGTGTTAGCAAAGCTGAAGAACTGGTAATAAACGAGTCTTGTATTGGCACATATAAATAGGAGAGTTGGAAGAGTACATTGTGAATCTGGGGAGAATGTTTGGAATTGTAGTAGGACACCACACTCTGGTTTCTTCTGTTTGATGCGGAAGTGATCATTACAAAAGAAATTAAACTCTGAGTGATCTTTCCAGATGGGTATTGGGTTGATGGGAGGGCATTCTTAAAAATCAAGGTGAAAGAAATTTCTTTAAAGGGGGCAAGATAGGGGTGCCTGGTTGGCACCATCAGTTAAGCGTCAGATTTGGTTTCAGCGCAGGTTGTGAGGTCAGGGTCATGAGATTGAGCCCTGCATCGGAATCTGCACTCGGTGTGGAGTCTGCCTAAGATTCTCTTTCCCTCTCCCTCCGCCCTGCCCCCTGCTCTCTCCATCTCTAAAATAAATAAATAAAACTTTAAAACGAAGAGAGAGAAAACAAAATTCACTTCCTCTTTATTTGTTGTAAAGACATTTAAGGGAAGTACAATGTGCCAGACACAGAGTATACAAATATGAATAAGATAGCCCTCTCCCCTTTCTTCAAGAGCTGATAGTCGACTGAGGGAGCATGACCATCTGGTGTCAACAGGAACCACAAACACAATTAAAAGGAGGAGCCACAAGTCCATAGGCCTCCATCATTCCTGTGGTTGTCTCCGAGGGAGGGGAGGCAGTTCACCATCAAGAATTGTAATGGGATGAGCTTGTCAATGATGTGAGCAAGCCTCACCAAGCTACAGCTGGAGGATCAAATCCCGCCCATGGCCTGTTTTTGGATGGCCCTTGAGCTGAGAATGTTTTTTACATTTTTAAATAATTACAAAAATATCAAAAGAAGGATAATTTTTCACAACACCAAAATTATAAGATAGTCAAATTTCAGTGTCAGTGAGGTTTCATTGAAACATCACTATGCTCATTTGTTTATGTATTACCCATGGCTGCTTTTGCATTAAAACAGCAGAGTTAAGTAATCATGACAGGCTCTATAGCCTGCAAAGCCACAAATACTTACCATTGAGCCATGTATAGAAAACGTTCATGTGTTTCTTTTTTCTTTTTTTTTTTTTAGATTTTATTTATTTATTTGACAGAGAGAGAGAAAGAGGCAGAGAGAGGGATCATGACCTGAGCCAAAGGCAGACATTCAACCAACTCATCCACCCAGATGTCCCTGTTCATGTGTTTTTGATAGACAGCAATCACCAGCTCGCTGGTTCTATCCTGAAGTCTGGGGGTGACTGTGTCCAGACAGGGTTGGGGTGGAGGCACTGTCCCCAGGTCTCTATGCTGCCTGTATTTCATCCCGGCCATGGTTCAAGCTGCCACTCTTCATTGCTGGTCTCCTGCTCTGTCCCTCACTCAGACGGAAGCCCCTGCTATCTTGGCCCTCTGGAGCTTCCTTTTCACTATTCAGATACCTCATTTTACGCACATGCCAGTGGCTGTGACCATGTATACATCTTAGGCTGCCTTCCCAGGAGCCTGCTGAACCTCCAAGTAATCCACCAAATAAACACAAATATAGAGGAGAAGTCTGATTTCACCACCCCCCCAAATGACATAGGTAAGTTTGCTTTTTGGATTTTTTAGGATTTTGAAAATTTTAAAAAATAACAAAAAAAATCAAAGACTTAATTTCCTTTCAAAAGTTAAAATGAAAAATCCTCCTCAAAAATACAAGAAAATTGAGTGTGATTTTCTAAGGAAAGTAAAGTGGACCATGTTCCATGGGCAGACATTTCCTCCAATATAGGTCAAGGTGATCTATGGCCAGTTTGACCCTTTCAGTAGGAGTTTATGTTTGAAAAGATACTTGATAGGGGTGCCTGGGTGTCTCAGTCAGTTGAGCATCTGCCTTCGGCTCAGGTCATGATCTCAGGGTCCTGGGATTGAGCCCCACATCAAGCTCCCTGCTCAAAGCGGCGCCTGCTACTCCCTTTCCCTCTGTTGTTCCCTCTGCGTGTGCTCTCTCTCTGTGTTAACTAAATAAATAAAGCCTTAAAAAAAAAAGAGAGAAAAGATGCTTGATAGTGATAAATCTTTTCTTAGAGACACAACTGTACTAAGCAAAATTTAGTCAAGCATAGGCTAAATTAATACAGCTTGACACCAATAATAAACTGCACAAATTCCTGTGAGCTTCGTCACTCTTCTTTAGTATTAAATGTCATCCTGTTGGATGAGGTATGGGTGGATGGTGTGCAATGGCAGATAGTGCGGATGGGTGTCTACCAGAATGTTCTGTTAAGGGACATCTCAGCTATTGAGGTCAAAGCTTTGGAAGTCATATCTTCTTCCTTTTGCTTAATAAGCGTGTGGCAAAGTCTACTTTGATTTCATTATCCTGCCCATGTGTTCTTGTTTAGATTCTGTATATTACAAATGAGGATTTGCTTCCATTCCATGTTTCTACTCTCTGTCTCTTGTTACCCACTATTACATTCCACTATTACATGTGAAGTTTTTACTATTTGAAACATTAATCTCTTAAGGATTATCACTGTGAAGGGAAGATGTCCTTATAGTAGTTGGAACCGTACCATGTTTCTGCTATACTGTCAGAACTAAAGGAAGGTTGTATTAAAAATGTGTCCCTTTTAACCAGTGCCATTACAGTAAGAGAAGAGAGGCAGAAGCCCTGCATCTTACACCCCCTGGGTAAGTAAGCAAGCTTGTAAAATGTTTCTGGGTTCATTGAAAAGAAATAGGTTTCTTGGGGACCACAGGGAGGCCACCAACAGTACCAGTGCTATGCTAGACAGCATTTGGAGGTTCTATAGACACCGTGTTTTATTTTTCACATCTGATCTACTTGATGAGGAAGACCACTGTTAGCTACAGATTATTTGTGTCTGATGTTCGAAGAAAGATGTAGGTGACTTTCCTTGGGTTGTTGAGCTTTTGAAAGCCTAAGGCAAGTGCTTGCCTGACTCCAAAAGTCAACCTCAACGTGTTTTCCTTCACGTGGTCCGTAAGTAGTTGAACAAAGATGAGCAGTGTATTGCCAGGCCCTCAGTAAATAAATGAGTCTCAGGCATCAAAAGCATGGTGTAGAGAATATAGTTAATAAGACTGTAATAACATTGTTGGAGACAGATGGTAACTACACTTATTGTGAGGGCCACTTAGTAATGTATAACATTGTTGAATCATTATATTGTACACCCGAAACTAATATAACCTTGCATGTTAAATATACTTCACTAAAAAAAAAAAAAAAGAAAGAAAGAAAAGAAAAAAGACAGCCTATCTTCAGCCAGTCTTGCTCATTCCCTAGACCACATTTGCCCTTCCACATGGCCTGTAGACCTGCCGCATACACACCTATGTCCTCAAGGATAAAGCCCCTCCCTCTCTGTCAGAGAATCTTCCTTATTCACCCTCGCTGTGAATATATACATGCATTTCCTGAGGCTGACCGTTAGATGGTAGGGATGAATATCAGCTTTATAGACAAAGCTCTGATTCCAAATAGTTTTTATTCTGAAAGAAGGAGGAGTACAGCCATGCATTTTGCTATTATTAATAATGCTAAATAGAGATGACATTTATCATTTGCTCTGTGCATATTAGATAAGTTATTTAGTAACTATCTGAACAACAGTGTGATGGAGCTGGGAACCGTCCCAGTTTCAAGAAGAGGGCCAGAACGCTGATGAACATAAGCAACTCACCCAACTTCACAGCAGTTAATGGCAGAGGTAGAACGTGAATGCCTGGCTATATGCTGCCAACATTCCTCCCTGCTCCCAAATCATTGCAGTCCAATTCAGGGTATAATAAAAAAGGCAGAAAAAGGCAAATATGTTGGTGGTGCAGAGTAGAACATGTCATTGAGTTTGACCACTATTATAAACTGGGTATCTGTGTCCTCTTGCTACATAAGTTATGTTGAGCCCTAACCTATCAGGTGATGGTATTTGGTGATGGGGCATTTGGTAGGCAATTAGGGTTAAATGAAAGGCCATGAGCTGATGGAATTAGTGACCTTAGGAAAACTGACACCAGAAAGTCTGGGCTCTCTTTCTGCCATGTGAGGAAACTGTGAGAAGGTGGTGGCCTACAATCCAAGAAAACAGGTCTCCCCAGAACCTGACCATGCTGGTACCTTGCTCTTAGACCTCCCAGTCTCCAGAATTGTGAGAAATGAAATTTCTTTTGTGGAAGCCACCCAGTCTGTGGTACTTTTTTAGCATCTCCAGAGCACACCAAGACAGATTTTGCTTGTCTGCAGATTTGCAAATCCTGGCTGTGTGGAAGCAGCTTTAGAATTGAGTATTAGGTAGAAGCTCAAAGCATTTTGAGGTATATGCTAGAAATACAGACAGAAAGAATGTAGTGAGGTATCATATGTAAATGAGAAGCATGCTAGTAAAAACGGGAAGAAAGGCAATCCTGTGGTAAAGACCATGGCTGACTATTTTTAGTGTCTTGTGGAAGGTAGAACCTGGGAACAATAGAATCAGATATTTAGTTGAGGATTTTTTTTAAAGATTTTATTTATTTATTTGACAGAGAAAGTGAGAGAACAGAAAGAGGGGGAGCAGCAGAAGAAGAGGGAGACAAAGAAGCATGTTCCCAGCTCAGCTCTCTGCTCCCCTGATGTGGGCCTCAGTCCAATGCTGGGCTCAATCCCAGGACCTTGGAATCATGACCTGAGGGAAGGCAGACACTTAACTGACTGAGCCATCCATGCACCCTGTGGCTATTTCTACCTGATTGCTTTTATAAAAATACAATAGGAGAGAGATGAATTGAGGGAGAAAAAAAATTGTTAAGCACAAAGGAACCAGGAGATTTTGAAAATTCTGAGCCTATCCAAACAGGAAAAAATAAGAAATCTTTTCCTGAAGAAAACACTAAGTGTGTGACTGAACAATCATTTGATCAAGAGACCTTGAGCTTAATTAGTCATCTCAACAGAACCCAGAAATAGAGTTGGGATCATATAAGCAGAGACAGAGCCAGTGTGAACTAAAAGGGGCATGGGAGGTGGGATGGAATGAAGAGCACTAGATTTCTCAGATTCTATAGTATGGAACCATAAAACTACTTAAATGTGCACTATCCTCTGAAAAAAAGAAAGAAGGACTCCAAGAGTGCTTCCACTACTCTGCAGACTCCAAGTGTGCAGGCCTGTGTGCTTCTGCCTAGGTTTCAAAGGGGAAAGCTGCTGACCCGCAGGGCCATGTGGGTGGGCCCATCCCATTCATTTCACAGATGTCTATGATGAGTCCCTGCAGCAATTGTCCTGGGTCAGGGAGAGGGCCCAACCATTCTTCCTGCTCCTGAATTTCTAAGAGGCCAAAAAGACCACCTCACTGATTCCATCAGAGTTCAATCTTAAGTAACTCTTTTGCCTTTGGATAAAGGCAATATTTTGGCCTTTCTGTCTTTTGAATTTAACTCTAATTTTCTGAACCATATGTTTAGAATACTATAGTGGTGTTTACAATTAATCAATCACAGCCAGTTCCAGATTTCTTTGTTCCTTCTTCACTCTCATTGCTTCACTTGACTAGCCTTTGAAAACAAAAAACAAAACTTGGAAACATTTACCAATTTATTTATTTTCATATCCCGGAAGTGTGGTGAAGTAGGGGAGACCAACAGGGTCTGAATTCTCTTGTTAACAAGTAAAGACAGTTTGACACCATTGGAGCTGACAGATATTGATTTATTCATTCACCCAATGTGAATGTATCAAAGGACCACTCCGTGCCATGCCTTGGTCATGCATTGGTGAACAAGACTGAGAAGACCACATCCACAGGGAGTCTAGCAGACAGAAAATAGACACATAAACCAAAGTTTAGATAATCTCACATAGTGAATAGTGCATAGAAAGGGCAAAGGAGGATAGTGGGTAAATAAGTACACAGTCATATTGAAGGAGAAGGGGAACGATGGTGAGCATTGCTTTAGAAAGGCCTCTGTGGGGAAAATTAATGATGTTTGCACTGAAGCCTGATTGGTGAGCAGACAGTCCAGGAGAGTGTTGGGAAAAAGTGCAAACCAGGCTAAAGTGGCAGCAAGTATGACAGCCTTGAGATAGGAGTGCTCTTTTCAAATCTGAGAAATGAAGAGGTGGTGTGGCTTTAGTGGGATGAGCGCTGGGTGAGACTCAACGAACTGGAGCCAGAAGGGAGCAGCTCATTTTAAAAAAACCACTAAGAAACTATGCATCGGAAGGGGAAGACCTTTCTCATTATTCAAAGCCACTCAGTAAAGGAATCTGAAATCCCAATCTGTTGCCATCATCCCTCTTGCACACACTCGGAAGGTTAGACCAACCTGAAATAAGTGAGAACAGGAAGACTTGTCTGGACCTCAAAGCCCTGGGGCTGCCTCTCCATCCTGTTCCATTCTATAAGCAACATGGTCTTCCAGGCTCATGGGGCAGTAGACTTTATCAACCTGCTATTCAGCGGGGGCTCCTTTGTGCCTTTGCTAATTATTTCCTAGGTATGAAATCACTTCTTCTCTACTTACCCTTCAGCTGAAATGCCAGTTGTATAAAATCTACCCCAATATCCAGAATTAGATTCAGTTTCTGAGTTCCCACATTATCATTTCACTTTCCCTTAATGAATATCACTGTACTTATTCTTCTTGTTATTACAGCATCTTTATCTTTGTTCTGTGTTAATTATGAAAATCACGAATCGTGAGATTTTATAATGCCTAACATCATTTCCTCCAGTACCTCCAAAATGCCTCCCTTGAGCCCTCCAGATGGCAGGAATAACCACATTTGCACCTACCTATCAGAGAATTTGACAAACAATACTGCATTTTGCTGATCTGTTGTTCTCATCTCTACCTGTCTCAGAGAATTGAACACAGAGCCTGTGTCTTACTCATACACCTACAGCTGAACCCAGTTCCTTATACCATGTAAATGCTGAATAAATGATGAATAAACAAAGAGGTTAGGGGTTTATTAAAACTTGATTGACTGAATTTAGTTTAGAAATTCAGTTAACATCAACAAGTATTTTTGAATACTCAGTTTGTACAGAAAACATTTACTAGGTAATGAAAGTTGGAAATAATTAATTGATATGCTCTTACTTTTTAAAATAAGCTATTGAAGAAAATTATAGTATCTCTTCCCTAAAAGCTCTTAAGAATAAGAATTTTCTGAGCATTTGATCCCACTAATAAAATGAGATTTAGCTTGGATATAGAAAGGTAAAATTTAGATCTTAATTTTATATCCACAAAAATCAAAACAAATAAAATACATACATAAATAATAAAGTAAAATTGACTGTGCTAAAATATTTATTATGAGTATATATTTGTGTAATATATGCATAGGATTTATACTACACATTTGCTATGTTTCTGAACAGTGGCTCAAAATTATATTAATAAAATGTATTCTCTGACTTGGTACTATTATGAAACACATTATAATTTGTATTTTTGTTCAATAAAATGACTTTACAGACAAATTATGTTAAATATTAGTATTTATGATATCAACAAGTTATTGGTAGATTTAATTATATAAGAAAGACAATTATTCCAGGCCTCTGATTAAAGGACTGGGGTGATTGGTTAAAACTAAAAACAATTTTCTGTGTGAGAAGATATATCAGAATTGGGGAATGTGCCTAAATATTGAAGAGAAGTGAAGAAAGAAAGCGACACTGCAATGACAGGTGCGAGGAATGTGCCCAAGTATAACAGCATTACAGCAGGTGAATGTGGGTGCATATGTATCATTACCATGAAGTATGGCAGGGGAATTGGATATATGTCTTTGTTTGCCTCAGTGTTATTCTTTATACAATAATCACTGTTATCCTCCCTCTGCCACCCTGTTTTAAATCACCGAAAATGGTTATTTCTGATGTTTTGCCAAAGGACAGAATATTGTTTGCTTCACAATCACATTTGTCCTCTAGGCATTCCACATTCATCCTTGCGGCCACCCGCATCTGCGAAATCTTTCACGCAAGAAGGAGGAGAGGCCAGATTGGAACCCCAGATAAAGGACCCGGACTCTGGATGCAGAAAATAATGCCACTTCATTGCCTGGTGGCACAGTCAGCATGAAGCCATTTTTCTCTTCTTCTTTCATCTTGCATCTTCCCTTGGAAGATTATGGATAGATAGGAATCTGTGGAACCGTTTCTATTCTTTAAGATAGCCACCTCATAATGTATAATAAAAATATATTTATGTTTTCCTTCCATAAGATTAAAATATTTTTCTTCACCTTCCTTTATAGAAAACACATTTCAGACTCAATAGAAAAGACTTCTCCAGATCCTTTCATAGCTCAAAAAAGCCATATAGAAAAGAGCGATCCATTTATAATACAATACATTTTATATAATGGGATATGAATCATATTTTTGTACCAAATAGAAAGAAATTTGACAGTTTAAGATGAATTCCTCAAAGCTGATGCTAAGGAAATTTCTGTAAAAAGAAATATGTTTCCTTAATCACTTCTCTTACAGTGCTGGGGATATGCTTGCACAGTTAAAATGTTAGAGTCAACAAAACTCAGATTGAACCAGAGGTGGAGTGGGAGCTTGCATTTGGCATGGGGGGTATTATGGTAATGCAAGCTTTTATTGCATATTTCTTACTTTGTGAACCTCTCTTCTCTATTATCACCTTTTGTGTATGAAATTTGCAAATGGAATTCCGTTTTCTTCTCCCACCGCACCTTTTCAAGACTGTAGTTATACCAACAACTCCCAGAACTCTATCTACCTGGAGAAATAATCACAAAACCACATCTCCCAAATCAAAGCACATCTGACATTTCAATTTCCTTCCAGTTCCATATAAGAGGATAAAACTTTGGTTTGCCAAATAACTAAAGATATATTTTTAAAATAGGAACATGGTCACAAATTTGGGGACACAAAGATGCCATGAAATTACATCTTAAAATGGGGGGGTCCACAGCTGAATTTTAGCACCATGTCTGCCCTTGAGTTCCTGACTGACCTAGAGTAAGTCATGGAAAATCTGTGCCAGTTTCTTTAAACTTGAGATGAAAGGCTTGTGCTGGATATATGACATTCTTTCCAAGTATAAAATTATAGATTCAATATGAGTGTTGAAGCTGGGGAAACTAAGAATTTTGCAACTTGATCAAGGTATCACCAAAAGCCCCCCTAATATCAGGCTGCCAGTAATGTCTATTTCGGAAACAGCCCAGTGGAATGAAAGGTCATGAATGGGTGTGGAGAGTCTAACTATGTAGATGAGGAACTTGTCACAGAGGCAGTTGAGGTAGAGTCCCTCTTGAAGAACACATTATCATTTAAATTATTTTCCATTTTCACATCAAAATCACCCGTTAAAAAAAAAATCCAACAAATTAAAAAATGGAGCAGAAAGGAGGTAATTGTGAAAATTCTTGATATTTCTTTTGACTTTCACATGTGTATGACTGTGCTAAGCTTATGACTGAATAGTTTGTAGATTTTTTTTAATGGCTTGAATTCTTTGTAAGGCAACAACAACAAAAAAGCCTTGAACATTCGTAAGTATTTCCACTGCTTAACAACACATTATTTTCAAACTTCATTTTTATGACCAGGAACTATTTATGCTAAATATCCATGTAAAATACATTCTACATATGTACATTTGTTTCACTGCTGGTATGTATCAGTTGAATTCCAAGGAAAATTTGGAATCAACCAGGCCCCTACTTCTTTGCTCTTCTACAGTCAACAAAAATGCATCTTAGTTAATGGGTTATTTGGGTCAATGGTCTGACCAAATTTAAACAAAGGGGTGAGAATAAGTGATTTGGCTGAATGGTTACTTCTGTTGTTTTTTCATTTTGCTCTATTAAAGTTGTTATTGGAACTAGTAGCATTCTATCTCAACAACTGGCTATAAATCTTAATGTCTTATCAATTTTCCAGCCCTACAATGCTTAAAGTTATCCTAAGCTCCAGAAGTCATCCCTTTAATTACTGTTGATTGATTTTTTTAAATCCCAGATTAACAGAAATTGGGGATTAGAATGATACAGTAAAACTGCAGATGGTGCTTCATGCTTTTGAAGAAGCAATGGGAATTATAATTTATTTAAACGTTTGTATTTATGTCTATGGAATCTGAGAAATAGTGAATAAAAGCAGATCAGATGAAACAAGTTATTAAAAAAATAAAAATAATGTTTGCAAATTGAGCTCCTATTATGAGAAAGGAAACTCATAGATACAAATACTCATTAATAGGTCTGTGAGATACTCTTGATGGCATAGGTTCAACAAAAGGCAGAGAATCTTGTTGACAGAGTAGTCTGTGTTTAGAAAAATTTTAGAAACCAATATAATGGTAAAATGAGATTGCAGCTGAACATAGCCTTCCTGAAGTAGCAATGACCACCCAAGAGTGAGAGTTAAACATACCCTTCTTGTGTGAGCACAAAATCACCCAATAAACCAATTAGTCTCCACAAATATTCCCTCCAAGCTTTGCTGAATTAGTTTCCTTTTTAGCTATGCTCACCTAATAGTGTTAGTCAGTTTTGGACAGTCAAAAAGAGTGATATAAGAAAATATAAAATAAAATATAAAAATAGATATAAACAATGTTGCCTCTATCCAATTAATGTAATTTAGTTGAAGATACAATTAATCTGTGTATCCCATTTTATAGCCAAGAGATACAAGGTCACAAAAGTTTTTCTTTTAAAATTAAATGTATTTGAGAATCAGAACCACCCTCTGGAAGAATGTTTTTCTTCCTTTTGAAATCTTTCCTCTGATACAGAATGGCCTTTGGGATGTTGATCAAAGGACTCAGTTTTGGTCAGTGTGCCTGGAAAAAGGGAAGAGCAAGGAGCCTGTTTTCAATCCTTTAGCTGAGCTTTCCCATTGCAGTTGCTCTTCCTGCCACAAGGTGTCAGTAATGAAATATAGGCCATCCATTCTCGGTGGGTCCTTGGCTACCCTATCTGTGGTCAAAAAAACTCTTAACAAATAACACGGAGGACATGGGGAGATGGAGAGGAGAAGGGAGTTGAGGGAAATTGGGGGGGAGATGAACCATGAGAGACTATGGACTCTGAAAAACAACCTGAGGGTTTTGAAGGGGCGGGGGGTGGGAGGTTGGGGGAGCCAGGGGGTGGGTATTATGGAGGGCACGCATTGCATAGAGCACTGGGTGTGGTGCAAAAACTACGAATTCTGTTACGCTGAAAAGAAATTTAAAAACAAAAACAAACCTCAGCATTGCAGCTTTAACTGAGGCAACCTGAATAATCCCTATCCTGAGCCCTGGGGACATGTCAGCCTTCAGGCACCCCGATTCAGGAAAGATTTCTGCAGATGTAGGACAGCTACCTCCTTGCAGAAAGAGATGTTCTCTTTCTCAGTGTTTCTGCTTAGTTCTATTCCCCAGGTGGCCAGTAGGGCGACTTTCAACAGGTTAATTAATTAACTTAATAACAATTATTATAATAATTATTATATAAATTTTATTATGTGCAACAGAAGATTTAATACAAATTACATATATTAATTTAATCCTCATGATCCTAGGAGTTTATCCTCATGACCATCATGGTATAGAAAAGTAAACTGAGGTACATAGGTGTTTGCAATTTTCCCCAAGCCATGCTGCTTGCAAGCTCATTTATCAAACCCTGATAATTTAGTACCAGGGACCATGCAATTACCCATGCAAAGCCATTCTTTTAACTGGTGTCCAGGCATTTTCCTCAAGGCTGGTGAGGTGTGGAAGGGCCTCTACTCTCTGAACTTCTCCCTTGAACTCTAACATAGGGAAAGTCCCTCCCATCCTGAGGTTCCAAGGCACATCTCTATTTCTAACCAGAAGAAAAAGGTGAGAATTTTTGTGACAAGCCACCTTTGCATAGGGACTTCTTTTTTTTTTAAGATTTTATTTATTTATTTGAGAGAGAGACAGTGAGAGAGAGCATGAGCAAGGAGAAGGTCAGCGGGAGAAGCAGACTCCCCATGGAGCTGGGAACACGATGTGGGACTCGATCCCCGAACTCCGGGATCATGACCTGAGCCGAAGGCAGTTGTCCAACCAACTGAGCCACCCAGGCGTCCCTGCATAGGGACTTCTTGAGCTCACGCTCATTCGGTGTTCTTCTCTTTCCAGGTACATAGAAGAATTATGTTTCTCAGGCCCTTGTAGCTTCCCACCCGAGTGGTCAAATTGGTGTGGAAATAACTTTTGTTAGTTCAGGCTGAAGCATTTGCAAGTGATGGTCTTCTAGCACTTTTTTTCCCCACCATGGCCTTTGAGGTTGTCATGACAACTAGCCAGTATAGCCAAAATATGGTGAAACCTTATCAACTAGGGAAGTTGAGTGACTGTGTGGGTGGAGCACAGCCTCCCACCCCCAAGCCCACCTCTACACTGAATCATGATGGACAAGAGACCTAAAAAATAAATTTTTACTGTGTTAAAGGATATTTAGTTTGTTTCTAGGTTATCCTACCTTAACTCACACATACAGGTACGTAGCCTAGAGAGATGTTGGGAATGCCCCATTTCGCTTTAAATGACTACCCTCAATAAAGCTTGAATACCAGTTTTCTGGCAGACTCAGAAAGAAGGCGAATGGACATCAGTTTCATAAATAGGAGAGTCAAGGAAGAAGTTGGGGTTTCTAAGGACTATGGCTGAAGAAACTATGAAAGTGGGAAGACGTCCCTTAGACAAAGGGAACCAGATAGCTAATGCAGTGGTCAGAAACTGAACTCGAAATCTAAATTGACCAAAGCTAGGTTGCGTGTACAAGGCTCTTGATCCTGTAACTTGAAAATAGCACCGGGAGTCTCTTGGCTACAGAACAATCACCTTATTTAGTTTATATCAGAGACACTTGAGAAGGGAACTTACATCATACCTACTTGTGAATGAATGGTCAATTCGGACAACAGATGACTCCTGTCACAGCTAAGAGAGCTACTCCCTCTGCAGGCTGGGCAAACATAGACATGAGATCAGCACAATTCTTAAGTGCTCTGAAGTCCAGGGGTTTCCTTTTTGTTTTATAATCACTTATTAGAAGCTAATCAAGATGGCAGAGTAGGAAAATCCTGGGTTCTCTTTATCTCATGGACACACCCAAACTATAGCTACAGATAGAACTCTCTCTGAGAATGATCTGTAGACTAACAGAACAGCTCTTCTACAGATAAAGATATACGGGGGTGGGGGTGAGGTGGGAGAGGGAGACAGACATTGAGATAGGTAGATGGGTCAAAGAGGCAGTGCAGTCAGGACCTACATCCCCAGCCCAACAATCCATAATGTCGCCCTTGAAAATCAGTAGGGCTTAGCTCTGGGGGAGCCAGAGGGTTATTAAAAAACAAAAACAAAAACAAAAAACCAAGACTCTACTCATAAACTCACTTGCTCTAACACTAGACAGCAGTTTGTAATGCACCTGGGGGCATTTGTGAAGGAGATATACTGACTAATTTTAGGGTATATGCTATGGTGGTGGAGCTATGACTTGTAGGAACTCTGTCTGGGGATGGAAGTGCTGGTGGATGCTCTTTTTCTTATTCTTCTACCAAGCTAGTTCAGGGCTGATAAGTGCCATTTCTGATATTCTCCAATTACTTTGCCCCACCTTGGCATTCTCCTGGGGGCCTCCTTTCTCAAACCACTGGGCCCAGCAGGGGTGCCCCCCCACAACCAAGCATCTTTTGCCCTGCCACAACCAATGGGCAATCTTGCCCTGGATCAGTGCTCTGCAAAGTGGCTCCTGCCCTGAAGATGGGTGGCCCTACCCATTAGCAAACCAGCAGCAGTCACAGCCCAGCCACAAGAAGAGGAAACATACATCCTACTGAGGAGGCAATCCTGCAACACTTAGTTAAGAGGGGGGATTCCACTCCTGGGCCCCCAGGACACTTTTTCATAAGTAAACTCCTTCAAGAATAGACAATGAAGCTGATCTATTTAATACATACAAACATCAGAGAAAGAACTAAACAAAACCAAGATAAGCAATCTACCTGATACAGAGTTCAAAGTAATAGTCATTTAATTAAAAAATATTAAAGGGACTTCTTTAAGTCCCTTTTAAGAAAAGGCTGTAAGGGCGCCTGGGTTGCTCAGTGGGTTAAGCCGCTACCTTCGGCTCAGGTCATGATCTTAGGGTCCTGTTTCCCACATCGGGCTCTCTGCTCAGCAGGGAGCCTGCTTTCTCCTCTCTCTCTGCCTACCTCTCTGTCTACTTGTGATCTCTCTCTGTCAAATAAATAAATAATATCTTAAAAAAAAAAAAAGAAAAGGCTGTAAGTAGAATCAGAAAATCATGAAACAAAATACCTAACTGGTAAAGCAAACAGGAGGCGAAGGCAGTAGATCTAACAGGTCTAGAGCTAGTATGAAGGTTAAAGGACTAAAGTAGCAAAATCAACTATATCTACTATATCTACAATATCTACAGTATCTACAATAAGTAGTGAAGGGATACACACAATAAAAAGATGTAAGATCTGAAGTCAAAAACATAAAATGGAAGAGGGAATAAAAATATGCTTAAAAGCACATTGGAGTGACCTTCAACTTAACACAGACTGCTATATGCATAGACTGTTACATATGAACCTCATGATATACACAAAAAAACCTATTATAGATACCTCAATATAAAAAGAGACCAAATACAACATCAGTAAAAAAAAGCAAGAGAAATACTACAAAATGAACCGAATACTAAGAACAAAATGGCAACAGTACATATCAATAAATATTGATGAACTAAGTGAACTAAATGAACTAAGTGTTCCAACCAAAAGACATAAGGTGGCAGAATTAATATAAAAATTGGACTCATCTATGTCCTGTCTATAAAAGAATCACTTCAGACCTAAAGACACATACAGACTGGAAAGTAAAGGGCTGGGAAAAGATATTCCATGCAAGTGGAAAGTAAAACAGAGTTGGGCTAATAATACTTATATCAGATAAAAATTGTATAGCAAAAGTTTACCTTTTCAATAAAAACTTTCAATAAAGTAAGTGTAAAAGGAACATATTTCACATGATAAAGCCCATACATGACAAATCCAAAGTTCACATTAGACTTGGTAGTGAAAAATGTGAAAGCTTTTCCTCTAAGATCAGGAACAAGACAAGTGTGCCTACTCTTACCACTTTTATTCCACATTCTACTCTAAGTCCTAGCCACAGCAATCAGACAAGAAAAAGAAATAAAAGGTACCCAAAATGGTAAAAAAAGAAGTAAACTGTCACAGATTACATATTATTATATATAGAAAACCCTAAAGACTACACCAATAGGTTAAAAAAAAATAAATGAATTCCGTGAAGTTGTAGCATACAAAATTAATATACAGAATGCATTATGTTTCTTTACACTAATAACTATCAGAGAGAAAATTAAGGGAAAAAACAATTATCATTTCATCAAAAAGTATAAAATATCTAGAAATAAATTTAACCAAGGAGATGAAAGACGTGTACTCTGAAAATTATAAGACATTGATTAACGAAACTGAAGATAACACAGATAAATGGAAAGATATACTATGCTCAAGGATTGAAAGAATTAAAATTGTTATGCTGTCCATAATACCACAATCTACAGATTGATTTCAATAATTATCAAAATAGCAATGGCATTTTTCACAGAATTAGAAAACACCCTAAAATTGTGTGGAACTGCAAAAGACCCGAAGAGAGCAACTTTGAGAGAGAACAGAGCAAGGAATATGCTCTCTAACTGCAAACTGTAAAGCAAAGCCATCGTAATCAAAACAATATGGTGTTGACATGAAAACAGACACATAGGTCAATAAAACAGAGTAGAGAGCCCAAAGTTAAACCCAGGTTTATAGGGTCAATTAATCTATAACAAAGGAGACAAGAATATATAAGGGAGAATAGACAGTCTCTTCAATAAACAGTGCTAGGAAAACTGCACAGTTATGTGAATAAAAAAAGGAAACTGAACCACTATTTCACACAATGAATAAAAATAAACTGAAAATGGATTAAAGACTTTTTAAATATGAGACCTGAAACCATAAAATTCCTAGTAGAAAACATAGGCAGTAAGCACTTAGAAATCAGTCTTGGCAACATACTCATGGATTTGTCTCCTCAAACAAGGACACAGAAGCAGAAATGAAGTAAGAGTATATCAAACTAAGGAGCATTTAGACAGCAAAGAAAACAATCAATAAAATGAAATAACAACCTTCTAAATAGAAGAAGAGTTTTCCAAGTTTTGTATTTGATTTTGAAGTCGATAATTTGAATATTAACCCAATTATATTAGGAACTCATATAACTCAATGACAAAAAAATAATTTGATTAAAAAACTGGCAGAGGTCCTGAGTAGACATTTTTCCAAAGGAGATGTACAGATGGCCAACAGACATAAGATGCTTGACATCACTCATCATCGGGGGAATGCGAACGAAACCACAATAAGCTATCACCTCAACATGTCACAATGGCTAGTATCAAGAAGACAAGATATAACAAATGAGAGAGGATGTGGAAAAAAGGGAACCCTCATGGAAAGCTGGGAATGTAAATTGGTGCAACCGCTGCAAACAGTATGGAGATCCCTCAAAAAGTTAAAAATAGAAATACCTTACAATATAGCAATTCCATTGCTGGTATTTATCTGAAGAAAATAAAAACACTAATTCAAACAGGCAAGCATACCTAGGTTTACTGCAGCATTGTTTACAATAACCAAGATATGGCAGCAATCTGTGTCCACTGTTAGATGAATGGATAAAGAAGATACAGTACACACACACACACACACACACACACACACACACCAGACAGGAATATTACTCAGCCATAAAAAGTAGTGAAATATTCTCATCTGTAACAACATGGATGGCATTATGCTGAGTAAAATAAGTCATACAAAGAAGGAGAAATGCCACATGACTTTATTTATATGTGGAATCTAAACAAAACAAATGAACAAACAAAACAGAACCAGAGTCATAAATATAGAGAACAAATTATTGGTTGTCAGAGGGGAGGGGAGTGAGGGGATGGGTGAAAGAGGTAAACGGGATGAAGAAGTACAAACTTCAGTTATAAAATAAATAAGTCACAGGGATGTAAAGTACAGCATAGACAAGATAGTCAATAATATAATAATAACTCTGTATGGTGACTACACTTACTACACCAAGTATTTCACAATCATTTAAATGTCAATCACCATGTTGCTCACCTGAAACTCATACAATATTGTATGACAGCGATATTTCACTAAAAAATAATAAAATGCAGGTTTATACTGAAAAAAATGAAATAAGATCACTAATTAGATTCATTAACAGGGGCCACAGTTATGTGAAAAGGATGATACTAGAGACATTGTTTTCTGTTCTGTTTTGGTTTTTAATATTTTATTTATTTGACAGAGAGTGAGACAACGAGAAAGGGAAATCAAGCAGAGGGAGTGGCAGAGGGAGAAGCAGGCTTCCCAATGAGTGAGGAGCCCAATGTGGGACTCGATCCCAAGACCCTGGGATCATGACCTGAGCCGAAGGCAGACACTTAACAACTGAGCCACCCAGGCACCCCTTCTGTTCTGTTTTTTAACTTCATTATTTACTTCAGAGATATTGTATAATGGCTAAATTGGAAAAGCTTAATAGTATTTTATTGTATTTATATAACATAATTTCAGGTGCCTATTGATTCATATTTTAATATTCTCCAGCTTTTTGTTGTTACACATAGTGCCGTTATGAATAGCTCTTATGTATTACATTAGTAATATTGTATAAGGTGAATTGAAAAAATGCATTCTTGGCTGCTAGGTCAAAGTATATGTGCATTTTTTAAGACTTTTTTTATTTATTTGACACACAGAGAGAGATCACAAGTAGGCACAGAAGCAGGCAGAGAGAGAGAGAGGGAAGCAGGCTCCCTGCTGAGCAGAGAGCCCGATGCGGGACTCGATCCCAGGACCCTGAGATCATGACCTGAGCTGAAGGCAGTGGCTTAACCCACTGAGCCACCCAGGCGCCCCTATATGTGCATTTTTATTTTTATAAATACTGTCAAATTGCCTCCAGAAATTTCACACCAATAGATTCTCTCATCAGTGTTTATGAGTGGCCTTGTGTCCCCATACACTTGCTGGTACTGGGAATCATTCAGCTTTTTAAATTTAGTTTTTCCCGTAGCAATATCCTTATTTTATTGTCGTTCCCATTTGCTTTCCTTTAGTTGCTGCTGATGCCAAATATCTCTTTATATGCTTATTGGCCATTGTCCTGTACATGGTACACTGTCTGTTTCTATCCTTTGCCTATTTTTTATCTTTGTTCGTTCGTATTTTTTCTTGTTGATTTATATAAGTTGTTTTAAATTAATACAATTGCTTTTCAATCTATCTCTTTGCTGTGATAATAATTTCCCATTCCTGTCAGACCCTCTAGGCTTGAATTACAATTCTGCTATTATACTAGCACTGTGATCTTGGAAAAAGTATTTAACCAATCTGTGCCTCAGTTTTCTCATCCTTAAAATCAGTATAAGATAACCAGCTTATAGGGCTTCATGAGGATAAATAAGTTTATACACTGTAGTGTAGGGTATAATTTATAGTAGTTCCATGTTAGCTCTAACTTTCCTGTGGTTAAATTTATCCCTCTTTTCCTTTATGAATTTTGGGTAATAAATCGTGCTCAGAAATCAGGAAATTTTTTAAAATGTAATTTCCAGATTTTTTAAAAAGCAAGTAATAGGAACAAATAACTACTCTCAGACATATTTGGTCTATGCTTTTATCCAAAGCTAATTGATTAAAACCCTGAGTGCATATCTGGGGCTATCTGATGTCCCAGCAACTTACTATTTACAAATAGTAAAGAAAAATGCAGAAATTACTTAGAATAGCACTTGCACAGTGACTTTTTAAAAAAGATTTATTTATTTATTTGACAGAGAGAGATCATTAGTAGGCAGAGAGGCAGGCAGAGAGAGAGGATGAAACAGGCTCCCTGATGAACAGAGAGCCCGATACAGGGCTCGATCCCAGGACCCTGAGACCATGACCTAAGCTGGAGGCAGAAGCTTAACTCTCTGAGCCACCCAGGCACTCCTGCACAGTGATTTTTATGCTAAGGCTTAAAACTTTATTCTAAGTTCTGCTTGAAATTTATAAGGACCCTCTTGCTCATGAGGTTCTTTCCATGGCTGGCTCTAATAATAAGTGTAAAGGGACTAGTTTTTCTTGGAGAGGGTCTTGTTATCTTACTTCCAAGGCAGCAAGTACTGCCCAGACATGTCCTCCATCTTTCTGACACATTCACCCATGGAATATGGAAGTTGCCTCATGTGTATGGATGTTTTCTATAAAACACAATGAAAGGCATAATTTGCATACCCTTCCTGAAAGTTTCAAGGAAAAGCAATATCTGAGTCGTAGATACAGGGAAAAACATCTCCTTGGCAGGGAACTGAAGTTGAAGTTCTAGTGTCCAGAGAGTACTACATATCAGGACCAAAGGGAATTGCTTGGATCCCAAGAAGACAAAACTTCACTTGGTGGTATAGCCAAAGTTCTTAATAGCTCTTTCTATGCAGATAATGATTGGTTCACAAAAAGGGGAAGACTGGATATATTGTTAGTGGGTGTGGACAGGTTTTTAAATTCTGTAGAACTTCCAAGTGAAGAGAGAACCACATTCAATTTCTGGCTTCATCATATAACCTTAATATTTTTTTTCTCTTTAAATGGGGGTGCTAAACATGAAACACTCATGATTATTAATGGGATTAATTATTGAGGTGATATATGTGAGTAACATAGCCCACTGTTTACCTACTAGTGTTTATGTTGTTAATCACTTTCTTTAACATCAAAAGTGTTCACATCATAGTTGTCAAAGGGGGAGATCTATATCCTCATGGCATATTTCAATGTTTTAAAAAGGTCATACACAGGTCACAATCATTCCACAGAGATTCCACATACCTTTGTTATCTTCAGGGGCATACTGAAGTCCTCTAGCATAGAGGGAGACCAACAGTAAGAACTGGCAATGCTTTTTCTGAGCCCTTATCCTTACCTTCTTTGCTAACATCCCACCTACATCTACACCTACAACAGGAGGTCAGATTTTGATAAGCCTTATGCCCAGAAGTGTGCTCAAACTTTTAAATAGTGCCTTTAAGGGCACCTGGGTGGCTCAGTGTGTTAAAGTCTTTGCCTTCAGCTCAGATCAGGATCCCAGAGTCCTGGGATCGAGCCCCGCATCAGGCTCTCTGCTCAGCAAGGAGCTGCTTCCTCCTTTCTCTCTCTGCCTCTTTCTCTGCCTACTTGTGATGTCTGTCAAATAAATTAATTAATTAAAAAAATAAATAGTGCCTTTTTTATGATCCAGAGTACTCTTGGGGAGCTTGTATAGTGACACAGTATAAGAATATGGAAATGGAGGGAACCCATTTTTAGATAAAATCCCAGCATTTTCGGTAATTGATTTAGCAAATATTTAATTATATTTGTACTATGTCCATGGTTCTGTGCTAAGCTGTCATTTACTGACTTTGTGATGCTGAGAAAATTAAAGATTTGCTTATACACAGTTATGACAATTGTGTTAAATAAGACAATGTGCTAAAGAATCTGGGGCCTGGCATATAGTACATGTTCATTAAATGTCAAGCAAGTGTTATTGACATCTTCTGCAATAAAATATATAATAACTGTTTAAGTAATTAATTCTGTGTGGGCCTGCAGTATGTGTTATATGTATGTAGGTTGAGTATTGAATCTATTTAACATTAATGTGTTGTCACCCTTCTACATGGTAGGACTTTTAATGACAATAAGCCTTTATATACAAAGTAATCTCCCTTTAAGTATGACAAATTACCCAAAAGTTCCAGAAAATTGTTATTTTTGACTCACTACTACTCACTCTACTTAGATATTACAGCCTTGAGAGGACAAGAGAAGGATTTGATAAGAACTTTGGAAAATGAAATTCTATGGTATAAGGGCAAATAAAAAGGAACTGATTATGTATATATTAAATAACTTCCCAAGGAACTTATTAGAGATTTGTAATATTTGACTATCATAAAATCTTATAAAATGGATAATATCTTCACTCTTTATAAGAAAAAAATGAAGCTTGGATAAGTTATATCCCTTGCCCAAGATTACCTAGCTAATAAAATGTGCTGCCTGAATTTGAAATCAGGCTTGTTAATTTATTTTTTAATATTTTATTTATTTGAGAGAGGGAATGAGAGCACAAGTGGGGGGGTGGCAGGAGGAGAGGGAAAAACAGGCTCTCTGCTGAGCAGGGTGTCCTACCTGGAGCTCCATCCCACGACCTTGAGATCATGACCAAGTGGTAGGCAGACACTTAACCAACTGAGCCACCCAGGTGTCCCAGGTTTGTTAATTTAGACACCCAGTTTGTATTCAATTGGAGATAGAAAAAAAAACCAAAATAATATATGAGAGTAACAGAGAAAACAAGAACAAGCAGGAAAATTAGTACTGTCTGTAGTGAGAGAATCTGGCTCTGGGTGGTAAGAATACACACGATGTTTCCTGCTTTGACAGTGTAGTAATATAAAAAGGTTGTCCACTATAGAATCAGGGATGCTAAGATGTGCACAAAAATAATCGTTGAATAAAAAGGTCAAAAGTAAGAGAATAAATAAGTCAAAAAAGTTCCTGGAGAGAGGAAAGAATAGTAAAAGAAAGAGTTTTATTAGGGTTCAGGAAACAGGCTGAGGGGTGCCTGGGAGGCTCAGTGGGTTAAGCCTCTGCCTTCAGCTTGGGTCATGATCTCAGGGTCCTGGGATCGAGTCCCACATCGGGCTCTCTGCTCAGCGGGGAGCCTGCTTCCCCCTTTTGCTCTGCCTGCCTCTCAGCCTAATTGTGATCTCTCTCTCTCTCTGTCAAATAAATAAATAAGATCTTAAAAGAGAGAGAGAGAGAGACTGGAGCTGAGGTGGTTGACTTCAACCTGGTAACAAAGAATAATTAAACATAAGTCTAGTTCAATGTCACCCTTCCCAGCACAATGATTTGGAAAGCTATCCTTGCTCTAGATTTGGCTTGAGATTCACCATGGTATATAATACACAGAACAGGATTCTCAAAGATGTTCTGGAGGAATGGAGGAGGCCCAGCAGGACATTGGTGTGGCCAGAGGCATGTGAATGATGAAACCATTGGTGGCCGTAGATCTTTGTCTGTGAAGAGGTTGAAGAACCATGACTGCTTTCACCCGAAATCCTCTGCAGAAAACTGAAGGCAAGGGAGTTGAAGATGAGGAACCAGGCAGATTTGACTAGCAGAAGTTCAGGCATTTGAAAATTTATGCTCACATGAAGTCCTGGACATGGATGTAATGGGATCTTTATTCATAATGGCCAGATACTGTATCAATCAAAATGTCCTTCAGTTGGTGAATGGGTAAACAAACTGGGCTACATCCATAAAATGGAAGTTGTTTTATTTTATTTTATTTTATTTTATTTTATTTTATTTTATTTTATTTTATTTTATTTCCTTTCAGTGCTCCAGAATTCATTGTTTATGCATGACACCCAGTGCTCCATGCAATACATGCCCTCCATAATACCCACCACCAGACTCACCCAATGCCCCCCACAAAAAAAACCCCTCATTTTGTTTCTCAGAGTCCACAGTCTCTCATGGTTTGTCTCCCCCTCCTACTTCCCCCAACTCCCTTCTCCTTTCCATCTCCCAATGTCCTCCGTGTTATTCCTTATGCTTCACAAGCAAGTGAGACTATATGATAATTGACTCTCTCTGCTTGACTGATTTCACTCAGCTAAATGGAAGGTTTTAAGAGATAAAGAGAAATAAGTTATCAAGCCACAAAAAGACATGGGTGAATTGTAACTGCATATGCTAAGTGAAAAAAGTAAGAGAAAAGGCTACACACTGTGTGATTCCAACTATATGATGTTCTGGATGAAGCAAAACTACAGCAATGGTTGTAAAGGCAAAAGCCATAGTGCTTGCCAGGAGTTTGGGGAAAGAGGAGGAGGGTTGGACAGAGGGGAATTTTTGGAGAGTTGAAATCATTCTGTATGATATTGTGGTTATATAGCAATATGCATTTGTCAAAATCAATAGAAATTTATAGCAAAAAGAATAAACATTAGCGTATGCAAAATGAAAAAAAAACAGCATGTGGGTGGTAAGGAGATCTAGAATAGAATGCAGAATGTGACAAAATTATCCACCTGTATTACAAATATATGAAACAACCTCATTGAATAGTGCAGGAGGAAAATGTGCTGACCTATATGACTTGGGATATGAGTAGAAACTATAAATCTAAAGGCAAAAGAACTATATACAAATGTAGGACTATTGTTGGTAGAGGTGTTTCCCATGGAATTACTGAGACAGATATATCTACACACACACACACACACACACACACACACACACTGGAATTGAACAAGTAAGTAAATTGACAAATTTAGGTAAATGCAAGGATGTTTCTCTATTATTGGAATGGGAGGTTACAAATAAGCAAGAGAAGAAAGTCAGAATGATGTATGTGGTGGTAGATTTGACTTGAAGACATCAATATGATAGAAATATGTATAAATATGTGTGTATATTCATGTTAGTGTGCACACATCTAACCCTTTCTCTGTCAGCTGGCACGATCTAGAGCTGGCAACATCTCAGGAGCAATGAAGATACCAGGTGTTAACATGTTAGTTTCTTCATCTTTTTTTTTGTTGTTGTTGTTGTTGTTAAGATTTTATTTATTTATTTGACAGAGATCAAATAAATAGGCAGAGAGGCAGGCAGAGAGAGATGGGGATGGAAGCAGATTCCCCACTGAACAGAGAGCCTGATGTGGGGCTCAATCCCAGGACCCTGAGATCATGACCTGAGCTGAAGGCAGAGGCTTAACCCACTGAGCCACTCAGGCACACCCAGATGTTAGTTTCTAACACAACTATCCAATAAAAGTAACCAAGGATCCTTGAAGAAATGACTTATTCTAAGATTGGGGCAGGAAGAATACAGGATCAGCCTGGAACATCTTGCAGTGCCAGAAAATAATATAATGCTCAAAAAAAAAAGTGACAATGATAGTTGGGTGTCAAAGGGACACAAGATTCAACTGAAAGGGATCCCGATGATCAAGGCTAGAACAATCTGAGCATGAAAAAAAATGTCTTGTTGAATTATAATCCAAAGTACAGGAAAAAATATCAATGAGAAATCTAAATTGATTCAAACAAACTATTTGAATAAATATATAGGGGAAAAGAGACCCATCTCTTGTTGAAGAAGAATTTCAAATGATTTATGTAGATACTTTGCCCTTGAGGTGGTAGAACATAGCTCTCCAGTCCTAGAGTGTGGGCTGCACATAGTGACTTTCTTCAAAAGAATACAGAATGGCAAGGGAGAAAAAGAGTAAATTTACATTGGAGAAACCTGATGAGTATTCCCTTAGCCAAGTGATCAAGGTTAACATCGATGGTAATGAGTCACGTCCATAGTGTGTATCCTTGACATGATATAATGAAAATGGCACTTTGCCTCTGTGGTCTTCCTCCCCCAAAACACATCACCCCAGTCTAATCATGAGAAAACCATCAGATGAATCCTAATTGGAGGACATTCTATGAAACACCTGATTGGTGCTCCTCAAAACTCTCCTGGCCACCAAAAATAAGGAAAGTCTGAGAAACTGTCACAGCCAAGAAAAGGCTATAGAACCCTGATGACTAAATGTAGTATAGTATCATGCATGAAACCTGAAACAAAGAAAGGACTCTGGGTGGAAACTAGGGAAATCTGAATAAAATATGGACTTTAGTTAGTATAGGTATTAAGGAGGGCACTTCTGATGAGCACTGGGTATTAACTGGAAGTGATGAATTATTAAATTCTACTCCTGAAACTAATATTACACTGTATGTTAACTAACTAGAATTTAAATAAAAACTTGAAACATTAAAAAAAATAAAGTGAAAATAAAACAACAACGACAACAACAAAAATAACAAATCAGTACTGGTTCATTATAGCAGATGTACCATACTAGTGTGGGATCTTAATGTACCAAAGCCCAGGTATGTGGTATATGGAGATTTTCACTGCTATCATCAGATTTCTACAGATTTCAAATTGTTCTAGTATGAAAGTTTTATTATTTAAGTAAGGAAAAGAAAAACTTTAGGTAAATCTTGCCCATGTGTTGCACTATTTTGAAATTAACCCCTCATTAATTCTTATAAGAGCTTCATAAATCCTGGGGAATGAACATTTGCTGATTCAAAGATTTATCTTATGAAAAGCATAATGAGTAAAAAAAAGAGAGGTGAGAAATATTTCAACTTCATGGAGTTCTTCCATATTTACATTTTTTTTTAATTTTTATTTTTTATAAACAAATTTTTATCCCCAGGGGTACATGTCTGTGAATCGCCAGGTTTACACACTTCACAGCACTAACCATAGCACATACTCTCCCCAACCCAATGTCCATTACCCCACCACCCTTTCCCTCTCACCTCCCCCCTCCCCCCCACAACCCTCAGTTTGTTTTGTGAGATTAAGAGTCACTTATGGTTTGTCTCCCTCCCAATCCCATCTTGTTTCTTTTCTTCTTTTTCTGCCCCCCTAGTCCCCCATGTTGCATTTCCACTTCCTCATATCAGGGATATCATATGATAGTTGTCTTTCTCTGATTGACTTATTTCACTAAGCAT